>MU225029.1:1986986-1997175 GCA_018584345.1 Thuja plicata | reverse complement strand
GATGAATAAAATATTTTGGCCATACCTCCAGAAATTCATTTTGGTCTTCTTTGATGATATCCTCATATATAGAAAAACTTGGGCTGAGCATCTCCATCATCTGGAGCTTGTCATGCAACTTCTCTCTAATCATCAACTCTGTGCAAAAATATCTAAATGTGTGTTTGGCCAGGAGGAAGTGGAGTATCTCGGGCATATTATTGCACACCAAGGAGTTCAGGTGGATCCTACAAAAATAGATGCCATGAAAAATTGGCCGCATCCTAAAACTCTCAAGAGCCTTCGGCATTTTTTGGGGCTGACTGGCTATTACCGCAAGTTTGTCAAGAATTATGGGAAAACTATAGCACCATTGAAAAATCTGTTAAAAAAGGATGCCTTCTCCTGGACCCATGTTGCTGAGAATGCGTTTGAACAACTGAAACAGGCTATGTGCAGTACACCTATTCTCGCTATGCCAAATTTTTCCAAGCCCTTCACTATTGAGAGTGATGCTTGCGGCAATGGATTGGGTGTTTTTCTCCTTCAAGATGACCATCCTATTACATTCACTAGCAAAGCCCTTTTTGGTAAGAATCTAGCCCTCTCGACTTATGAAAAAGAAATGATGGCTATTTTTCATGTTGTACAGAAGTGGTGACCATACCTCCTAGGGAGTCATTTTTGCATTAGGACCGATCACCAAAGTCTAAAATACTTCCTGGAACAACAGGTATCCTCCCCTACACAATAGAAATGGGTCAGAAAACTCATGGGGTATGATTATGAGATCACCTATAAGAAGGGTAAGGACAATATTGTGGCAGATGCTCTTTCTCACACATTTGATGATCAAGCTTCCCTTTCAGCTATTTCTATGCCAATTCCCAATTGGTTAGCATCTATTCAGTAGGGCTATGTCAGTGACTCTTCTTTATCTCAAATCATTTACTAGCTGGCCAATAATCCTTCTGCTATACCACATTACTCTTGGGATGGTGCTTCTCTCTGATACAAGGGTCGTCTAGTGCTTCCTCAGAACCCAGATCTGCAACAGGATATTTTTTATGAACTCCATGCTTCTCCTTCGGCAGGGCACTCGGGATTCCTCAAAAATTATGAGTGGGAAAGGTGAAACTTCTTTTGGAAAGGAATGAAATAGATGATTCAACAGATGGTGGCTGAATGTGATACTTGCCAACACCACAAGGGTGAAACAACCCTCCTTCCTGGCTTGCTAGAACCATTGCCCATCCCTACATGGATTTGGATTGGTATTTCTACAGATTTCATTGAATGGCTTCCTAAATCAAGTGGCAAGACAGTGATCTTGGTTGTGGTTGATTGTCTCTCTAAATATAGTCATTTTTGTGCCCTCAACCACTCCTATACTACCTCCTTAGTTGCACAAATCTTCATGGACCAGATCTTCCATCTTCATGGCCTCCCTTCTTCCATTGTCTCTGATCGTGATGCAACTTTTACCAGTCATTTTTAGACTGAACTATTTCAAAAAACTAGCACCAAACTGAAGATTATTTTGGGCTATCACCCACAAACTGATGGTCAGACTGAAATTGTCAACAAATTCTTGGAAACTTATCTTCGCTGCTTCACTTCCAAACAGCAACATCAGTGGGCCAAGTGGCTTCCTTTAGCTGAATGGTGGTACAATACCTCTTACCAAACTACCTCTAAAATGACTCCATATGAAGCAGTCTATGATCAGGAACCTCCAATGCTCCTTCCCTACACTCCTAGCAGCTCACCAATCTAGGCAGTTGACATAGTTCTCCGCACTAGGGATCAGATTCTTTGCAACTTACAGGATAATCTTCACATGGCCCGTAATCGAATGAAACAGCAAGCAGATCAACACCATTCTGAGTGCTCATTTCAAGTTGGGGATATGGTTTTTCTTTGTCTACAGACATACAAGCAATCCTCCCTAAAGCTTAAAGGGTGTCATAAGCTGGCCCCAAAATTTTATGGGCCTTATAAGGTTCTACAGAAGATTGGTTCAATTTCTTATAAACTAGAACTTCCTCCTTCTTCCTGCATTCATCCAGTATTTCACATTTCTTGTCTAAAGCAAGTTCTTGGTACCAACTTTAGAGCACAAACTGCTCTCCCTAAAAAGGATAAGGAAGGATCCATTATCCTGGAGCTAGTAGCAATCATTGACCAACACACTCGTCAGCTTCACTCTCGCTCCATCTCTGAGGTCTTGATTCAGTGGCATGGCATGCAACCAGAGGATGCTACCTGGGAACGCCTTCTTTAGATTCAGAAACAATTTCCACACCTTAAGCTTTGAGGACAAAGCTTTTTTCTAAGAGAGAGGGGATGTTAGGAACCTGTGTGTTCCTTCTGTTTATTTTGTTAGTGTAGTGTTGTCGGACGCATATGATTTGTAAGTCATCCCGTGAGTATATTTTATTATCCCACATGCATAGGTAGTATTACTTTTCTAGATCGTACTTAGTATATAAGAGTAGGTTGAGGCCTTTGATGGAAACCGACAAATTTATTGTATTGAGCTTGCTCAAAGGAGGTTACCCCCTTGAAGTGGCCCGCGATCAATAGATTCATTCTGAGTTCTGCTATTGCTCTATATTCTGTTATTTCATGCATTCTCACCATATTTTTGTAAGGAGGCTCCTCTCACTCAGAGGGAGTATTACAGGGATGAGGCATTAAAAGGATACTTTAATAAAATAGGGGACCTGGTTGTAGTAGGGCCTAGGACCCCAGAACCTTTCAAGTTGGATCTCTTTAATGGCAAGGCTAGAAAAATGTACAGTGCTCTATGCCAAGTTTTGGAGGTAGATGAAGATGTAACGATGCTTGTCCAAATAATGCTAATGGTTGTTTAGATTCTACATCCCCACCTGTCAGTTGTATTTTATTTTTCATCTTATATTGCCCACAAAATGCATGAGGTTTGGCAGGAATTCAGGACAGCAACATACTTATACCAATTGGATGGTATTCCCTCATGATACATATGTTCTTGTTCAACAATGCAGACTTCTTTGAGGAAGAAATGGAATTGACTAAGTTCTAGGGTGATGAAGAATTGCCTGTTCAAATGTGGAGTGTTGATCTATCATTGGATAGGAAAAATGCTAGTTATGTTTATTTTGATAGGGTTTTTGCAACTAGACTCAAGTCACTGTTATGCAATCAAAATGCTAGGGTCCACACTAAGATGATGAGGCTTTTGAGGCCTATGGAATATGCCCTAGAATTAAAAATTTCTCACAATTGTGGAGATCTAATTTTGTACCCTTTTTCTACAGTGATTAGGGCTTATGGATTTAGGGGAACCCTTTATGTGCTTCCCTACAAAGTCCCTCTCAAGATTGGAATAGCAGAGATCATAAGGCAATTGTGTGGGCTACAGGAAGAAGTCCTATCTAGGAAGATGAAGGGAAACATTTTCCCTACCCTCACCAGAGCCCATCATTTCATCATAATAAAATGCGGTTGGACACACTTTTATAAATATTTTGGGCCTTATCACTTAGCAACATCTGTATCCAGGTGTGTGGATAATGAAGATTTGATAATGGGTATGTTCAGAAAAAGGACTAAGTGCTTGGCATTAGAACATCAGTTTAAATACCCTGAGGATATCATTAGAAACATCTTTGACCTTGGTGTCCAGGAGGTCAGGAAGGAGAAGTGGTTGGAATACAAGAATTATTTGGACTTTGTACACAATTTTGACAAGTTCTATTATCCTCTAAAGGAATTTTTCCCATGGTCCTATAAGATTGACTCCCTAATGAATTTATTTGAGTTAATCATACAAACCCTAAATGAGAAGAAGTAGGGGACAATAGAAAGTGAACCAGAAAAGGATCTTGCTATTTTGAACAAATTTCCACAGGGAAGAATAGTCCCACCAGAGGATTATTTAGTATACAAGAGGAGAGGGTACACTACCATCATCCCCAAAACTAATAAACCTCCTCAGCATAAGGGAAAAAGGCCAGCAAGTGCTAGTATTCAAGAAGTGCCCTCTCCCAAAAGACAAAATGGAAATCAAAGAGCAAGGGAGTTAATTGTACTCTCCTTCTCAATCCCCCATGCAATATGATGACCAAGCCATTGCTGAGTAATTGGTGCAATTGAGGAATGATGGTGAAGCTGTTGTCACTACTCAGGAGCTACAAGAAAGGATGCTAGAGGCACCTAAACATATAGTAGTTGACCTCACAGTGGCAGAGTTTATAGGTAAGGAAATAGATCCTATAACCAAGCAAGCCAGTGATGAATTCTTGTCAGATGACCATTTTGTCAAAACTAGGGCATTCATTCAATTTTTATGGAGATTCCATATTGATGAAATCAATCATAAATGACAAAAGCTACAAGAAGCCCAGCCCAATTTTGCTAAGGGAGATATAGAGAAAGAAGTCAAGCAGGAGATGGTCTGCAAATTTGATAAGACCACCGCTAAAGAGGGTAGAGAAATGGTTAAGAAGTAGGGAGTCCTCATAATACATCAATGGGATTTAGCAGATGCAGTGGTTTTTGATGCTGTCAAGAAGCAAGCAAAGCCTATGAGCACTACTAGGACATCAATTGGTGGGCCCCAGTTTAGTGAAGACCATGCAGCCCTGGTAATTTGGTCATTGAAGAAAATGGAAAAGAGGAGAATGAAGGAAGATGATGAGATTGAGGATATAGGAAGCCTAATTGTCAAGAGGGTTTCTGACACTTTAGGAACTGAAGCAACAAATATTTTTGTTCAAATAGCTAGCTTGAGCCTGAGGGTAGCTGAGAAAGAGAAAGAAGCTTACGATAGGCTGAATAAGAAATACACATTTGTACTCAAGGCTTATAATGAGGAAAAGGTCAAATCCTTATTAAAAGATAATAGAATAGAAATTTTGGAAGGAAATAAAAAGGTCCAATTAATGCCACAGTGGGTAATTTCTCAGGAACCTCACGAACCCTCTTCCTCTAGTCCATTTGTGACTTATCCCCCATCCCCTACACCTTTGATTCCCACTACCCAAGAAGCTATTGATGCTAAAAGAGAAGAGTTGGAAGCTGAAAAGAACATGCTAATCAATGAAAGATCAAGGTTAGGAGAAGAGGGTAAGAGGGATATTTAAGACTCCCATGCATATAAAGAATCTGAGAAATTGGTGAAACAAAAGTGTTCTGACCAAATATATTCCAACCTCAAGAGATGTGCTAGTGAGGTTAATCTTTCCAATCTCTATTTGTTAGGAAAGAAGATTGCTAGCATCTTGAGTAATCATGACGAGGGAAAGGATCAGTGGGATCTGATAGTGGATAAATGGATGGGGAAGATAACTCATGTCAAATATTTTTACTCTCTTTCAAAGGAGCAGAACAATATTGATATCATCCTGACAAGCACCCACAAGTGTTTCAAATTGATGGTTAACTTGGACACCAAGAAGAACATGGTCATCAGGAGGGTAAACATTTTGAGAGAAGAGTTCTCTAGGGATAAATATGACATGTTTTCCAATATGTTCAAAGAGGATGGGAACATAAATAATGAAGCCCTATCGTGAAGACAACTGAATGAAACACTAACCAGCAGAACAAAAAGTATTGTTACTGTAAAGGAAGAAAAGGGGATATGGGAGATTGTTTATTAATTGTTGTTTGATTTGCTTAGAGTGTGTTGAGTTCCTTAACCCTACTTTACATTTAATTTAATTGTGTTCATTGTATATTTCAATTGTGATTAAGGAGAAGATAAGATGTTCCACCTTTATCCCCAAATGCACAAATGAAAGATCCAAGTTGATCAACCCAAAAGAGGGATTAATGCACAAATGAATCAACCATTCTGAAAAGAGAACAAAGAGGGAGATATTAAATTCTATTATTTGAATATATAGATATGATATATGATAGTAATTGAAGAAATAGGAGAAATTTACTAACCTTAAAGAATTGCAAATCAAATAATGCTATTTTCTGAGGTCTGTAGATTGTTTCTGGAAAAACTGAAGTATGATCCAGAACCAGAACGCAGAGACAAACAAAAACTAGAAATATTTTTCTGATCCAACACCGTCTTATAAAAAATATAGACCTTGAACCACAAATGTCAACCCTAACCCAATAATGTTGACCTTGACCTACACAGATCCGACAGAGAATCTATTTACGAAACTCAACAGAAAGCCGAAAAGGGTATCCAGATCTGAGTCCAAATCTGCAGTCCTAAACCTGTACCTGCAAGAAAAAGATGTTCATTTGTTGGAAGGGAGGGTTTTTCCTTAGTCAAACCCCAATTTAGAAATTAACCTTTAAATCAATAAAGTATAGAATGCTAGCAAGTAGCAGAATTGAATCTAAGAATGAAGCTATGATATTCAATAGATATGCAATTATAATTCAAATGTATGCAAGTATGTAAATATGAAATATTGGACTTTAGAAAACATAAACCTCCATGATTGTATGCTTGAAATCCACCTTGAAGAGATGATGAAAGAGTCTTGAGGATGCACAAAGGATCTTGAAGGAAGATCACACCGCCATGATGGCTAGATCTAGGGTTTGAATGATGAATCTTGAATGTTTGAACCTAATCCCTTCAAAGGCTTGGAAGCTTGAATCCTTGATCTTCAATGGAGAACTTGAATTCTTGAGAAGAAGAATTTAACACCTTGAAATCTTGGAAATATGTGGAATAATGGATGCTTGAATGTCCTTTTGAATGCTTAGTTGCCTTAGCGCTTGTTACTTGATAATGGTTATAGAAAATGAGAGGAGAAGGCTCCCTTTTATATGAAACTAGGGAACAATCTTCTAAGGAGGCTGACATAGGATAATTAAATTCCATTAAAGCCTTTACCCCTAGGAGAGGACCTATATTAAATATAATTTAGGAATCAACACTTTGGAACCTGAAACAGCCAACTTGGAAGCGGGAAAATTAAATTTTGGATGACCCCCGACAACGGACAGGCTTCCAGATTCAAAAGGAGGACCCTGGTTAGGGTCGAGGTCAATCCTAACCTAGGGAAAGGTCAAGGTCAACCCTGACCTAGGTCAAGGTTGAGGTTGACCTTGACCCAGGGGGTCAGAACCCCTAGAAAACATGCCAGGTGGGGTAGAAGGTGCCCAAAGAGGCCCAATCAGGGTCCTAATCAGGCACAGAAGCAGGGGATGATGTAGAAATGGGAGGATGATATGATGGAGGTCAAAAAAATCCCCTAAGGAGGGATAAATTTTATTAACATGGAATTTCTTCCATTTTAAGATGATACATTAAGCCCCCACTTTAGTGAGAGTATGGAAATCGAACATGCTCACAGTAAAGTTAGAAGGAAATATTTTGGTGGATTGCAACGAGGTAGAATATCACTAAGTCAGGGACATGAGCCCCCAGAATAAGGATTATAACTCAACATACATGCATAAAGATATGAAATTAAAGAGCAATCAATCATAGAAAACATACATGACTACATAAGTAAGACAAGAACAACACCATAGATAACATAGCTTCATGATCTAATCCTACTAGCATGAAAGTGAAAGAGAGAAGAGAAAGTGATTACCTCACCTAGTAAGATGCCCACCTTACTATGAATCACTAAGGAGGGAGAGCTACCAACAAGTTCACCAATAAATTGTGCTTGTAATTGTAAATGCATCTTCTAACGGATTTTGAAAATATCCATAGATCTACATTCTTGTATCACTATGGAATATAAAATGCGTGTCCATTCAGGATTTAGAAACTTATGTGTGTTACCTTTCGAGGATTTATCATTTCATAAAAATAAAAAGGGTGCAGATCTCTTCAATATTTAGCAACTTATGTGTGTTACCTTCCAAGGATTTAGAAAACATAAAAGTAAAAATGCATGTCTCTTCAGGATTTAGTAGCTTATGTGCGTTACCTTCCAAGGATTTAGCATGCTGTAAAATGTAAATAAATTTAAACTATAGTACAAGGGAGACCCTATAAATTCCCCCCTCCTTATCATGGCTACCTACTAGGTAGGATAAGGAAGAGGAAGAGGATACCTACTTCACAAGGTAAGGAGATATCCAGCTTAACAACAATGTATACCATATTCTTAGCGAAGAGCCTTGACCCCTACATCTAGGAACATAGATAATCATGAAATGGATATGTCACTTATGTAAAAAGGATCCTCAAGAGGGAAGAGATCTCATCAACAAGATACTCACCATAGAGGAGTGCTTAGGATAAAATGTCATCTTCTAAAGAAAAGAGGGAACAAAGATTCAATCATCAAGCCCCCTGTTATCAAGAGGAAGAGGAATCTCAGAATGAAGGAGTCAAAATCTAAACCAAAGCAAGAGAAAGAGTTTATCAAAAACATAGTTTAAAAAATAAAGAAGAGGTGATGACCTAGGACAATCACCTCTCATATAAGAGGGTATCAATAGTCAAAACACAAATCTTTATAAAGAAATAATGTTGTAAGATAAACACACACTACTAAGCTAAGGAAAGTAGCTCCTTAGATAGAGGAAGAAAGAACTTACCTTTCCCCTCAGGTGTGTAGGAAAGGGATATATTTTATATCAAGAGATTTCATAGAAAAGAGATATCCTTACAAAACAAATGTTTTAGAAAAGATATCACAAATAATGAATTATAGGGATAGAATATAGAAAGAATAACCAATTAAACTCAACACAAAAAGATATGCTGAGAGTAAAATGGATCCTAGAAGACTAGAATAAGATACCTCTTACCCCCCAGTGAATAGACAAGAGGAGAAATGCAATCTAACTTGTAGAGGAATGAGGGAAATGCCCTATATCAAAATTATGAAGAAATTGTAATACTGCACGGGAATGAGATATAATTCCCAATGCAACTCTTTCTCTAAAATATAGCTTGAAATGCACGTAGTCAGCAAGTAAATGTTTATTACTATAATGAAAAGGACATTTATATTTAGAGAGAGCATTTCTCAGAATGGGTTTGAATATTTCTTTCTTGGAATTCATTAACTGGACATACACCTTTTTAGCCACATCTTGAGGAGTATCAGGGTACTCTAAGGTAGGTGTTGGAAGAAGAATATGAAGAGGAGGACGATAGTCAAGATCAGCTACCTCAAATTGAGAAGGCGGGAAGCCTATACCATGCATATTTTTTTTAGGAGACACATGAATCGGGTTTTTAATGCCATGTTCATTAACACCAATCCCTAAACCCTTATAACCTTGTTTATCAACCATAGTATATCCGGTAGTGTATCTATTTTGCAAAGCTTCTATAGGAGGTGATTGATTATTGTGTTCATGAGAAAATGTTGTGTAAGTTGGAATGATGGTTTTAGGAGAATTTTCTTTGGATTTCCCTTTAATATCATCATGGATGGGATAAGAAGGAGAAGGTAAATCTAGAAATTATTGCACATCCTCATCTTGTACCATAGTTTGAGCCTTAACAAAAGTGTGAGATGAACTAGCGATGGAAGATGGAAGAATAGGAGTGGGATTATTAAGAATGATTGGATTAGGAATATTAAGATTAGGATTAGGAAGATTAGGCAATGGGGTATCATCCACCAAATTCTTCACATAATCCAAAAGAGCAATAAGTCCACTACACAAATCCTTAATTAAAGTTTTGAAAGTAGGGAGACTAGTATTGGTCAATCTTAAAATAGCATAAGCAAGTGAAACATGAAGATTAAAAAACATGATAAAGTGGATGACACTCTCATAGACATAATAGGTACTATAAAGAGATGCTAAGAGAATAATAATTAGAAAAATAGCCATACACCAAAAGATCTTCATAATGAATGAAATGCAAGAAGTGTTTTTTGTATGTTTTATGAGTATTTAAATTTTTATTTTTGGATTTATAAATGCAAATTCAAATCTAAGATGTAAATCTAACACCAAAGAGAAGGAGTTGTCTATCGCAGGCTCACCAAAAATGTAAAGGAAGAAAAGGGGATAAGGGAGATTGTTTATTAATTATTGTTTGATTTGATTAGAGTGTGTTGAGTTCCTTAACCCTACTTTACATTTAATTGAATTGTGTTCATTGTATATTGAAATTGTGATTAAGGAGATGATAAGATGTTCCACCTTTATCCCCAAATGCACAAATGAAAGATCCAAGTTGATCAACCCAAAAGAGGGATTAATGCACAAATGAATCAACCATTCGGAAAAGAGAACAAAGAGGGAGATCTTAAAT
>MU225029.1:1959476-1974219 GCA_018584345.1 Thuja plicata | reverse complement strand
AGGTGTTATGGAATGTACATGCAACCTAAAACAAATTCAGAGATATTTCAAAAAGGTAATACTTCTCAGATGACAGCCCAATTGACCAAGGCATCAATCAATAGAATTTAACCATGCAAAATGAGAAGACCAATTGAAAATATAGACTCTGAATTAAATCAGGAAGCATGCACATCAAACTATCACTTTGAAGAAGTTCTGTTGGTTTATCCAAGGGACTAATTGTAAAATAATAATGAAACTATTACACGTGAAAGAAAAATGACTTATCTTTATTGATTTTGAAAAAATAGTACATCCATGTCCATGTTATACATGTTGATCAAAAACTATCCAAATATGTGAAATTGTATTATATTGCATTGTTTTATCTTTACATTTTACATTATGTATATATATGTGTTTGAGTGGCTTTCACACCTCCTTAAGGTGAAAAGACACAACCCTTATTATAAAATATTCTGAAAAAACACTAAACTAACTAAAAAATAACTACCTAACTTTCGGATTTGGATTTGGTTGAAAATACAAAGCACATCATGAAAAGCTAAGATTTTTTTTGAATATAGGAAATTTGATTTCCCGAACTGGGTCGGTTTTAGATTTTTAAAATTTGACCATCTTTAGCCTCTGTCAACATCATCTTTGTAGCAAGTTGAAATTCGAGCATTTTCTTAAGGCTTCGATTAGTTAGTTCTATTTATTTGTGTCATAAAGCTTCCTTCCTTTAATTTTTTTAGTATGGAGAAACTTGCTTCTTGATAATGGATTGGGACTTCTAAATTCTCAAAATTTAGGGTACCACCAAATCCTTAATCCACTGTTAAAATTACTGAAAGATAATAATCTGCCAAAGGTGCACCCGCCTGGGTATGTGGAGCCCAAAGTGTAGAACGATTTTCATCCTTGTTAATCAGCCTTTTCCCTTTGAGAATCTAAATTGGGTATTAGAGAGTCTAGCATTCATTTCTATTATAATTTATTCTACAATAAAAAGAGTTAACAAATTGGTGACTCTACTGGGGATAAACATGAAGTAGTCTTGTTGTGCTATTCAAAAAATCCCTAGTGTTATTTTAAAAGCTAAATCAAATTTCAGTTGAGTTTGCCCATCTGAGTCACACTAACAAATTGGCGATTGTGCTGGGGATTTTGCAATATTCTAAGAGTCATGATCATGAAATAATTTGTCCTTACAATATTGAGAATTAGTTTTTTTCCCTCATAATCATTAAAGTGAGTTTATTCTTCTTATCTATCATGGCACACTGTTTGAAGGTCTTGATTCTAAAAATGATACAAATCTTGTCTCAGTTGGAATAGTTGGTAACTCTAAAATATCTAATCTGGCCCTTTGTTTGTTTTCAAGAGGAAATCCACTGAATAGAAAATATTTTTAGTTATAGGTAGTGAAAGATCATTTTCTTGAAGTTACCAGGTGAGAAATTATCAAGCCTACTCTATTTGCAAAGTTCCATATCCACTTATTTCTATAAGAGGAAATTTGAGGTAGGACAAGGCGTTTTATCTTTACATATATTAGTCCTTTGAAAAAGAGGTGGCGACTGTAACCTCTGTGTATTCCAATATCGCACGATAAGCATAGTGAAATATTTGTTTGTTCTGTGAGATGAGCTGACAAAGAAATACCAGATCATATTCCAAAATGAATCCTGAAAAGGATCTTGGAAAGGAACTCCATACGCCTTATAGGAGACAATGGTCCAAAAGAGGGGCATATAAACATGATTCCCAACATGCCTCCAAAGGGAGAATGGAGATTCCCATTCCAAAAATAAATTCATCTTCATCTGAAGATGCAGAACCTATGGGACCAATTGATGCTTATAGAGATAATGCCAATTTTGATCCCTTTCAGGATGGAGAAAATACTGACATAGGATTCTTTCATGCAGAACAAAATATTGCTCCATCAGAAGAGACCTCTTCTACTGAAATAACAACATATGATTCTGATAAGTTGCAAGATGAGATTGTGGCTCTAAAAATAAAAAAGAAAGAACAAGAAAAGGAAATGGCTGAAGCAGAGGAAAAACATGGGCAGAAGATATATGACTTATTATTGGAGAGAGAAGAACTCTTAGCTGAGACTAGAAGGAATGACCTCAAGACTAAAATCCTGAATCAAGAAGTTAAAGGTTTGGATCCATAAATGTTTGGTAGCCTCAATGATTTAAGAAGAAAAGCCCCAAATAAAATCTCAAGTCCTGACAAGGATGAGTTTGAGAAGGAAGGACCTGTCATTAGGCAATTGTTCCCATATGAGATTGAACAAAATGCAAAACTCAAAGTGACTACTAAAGATGCCCCTGACAAAGGTAAGAAAAAGGTTGTTGGTATCAACATAAATGAGCCTAAGCTGAAAGTTTCCAATCTTGAAGGAATACCTCAAATTGATTTGGACATTGAACAATCCAGGAAGGCTAAAGACGACTTGGAAAAATAATTAGAAAAGATGGAATTGGAGGCTGCTGGAGCTGATATGGAAATTAAGATAACTTTGCTTCATGCTACTAATAATACTACTACAAGTAGTTCTATGCATGTGAACCAAGGAGTACAACAATTAAATCCTTCTGCTAATCTAAATGTGAACAATCAAGGTGCTGCTTCTAAATTCCAAAAGTGTCAAAAGAACCCAAATGTTCAAAATTCTGATGTAACTACTCAACTTGTGGGTCCTGACCCAAGTTTTCAAGCTGCCAATCCCAAGCAAAGTGTTCCCCCACCTATTCAACATCAAGGAGGAACTACTGGACCAAATGGTAATAATGAGCTGGGGAATTTCCAAAGGAGGCCTATCCACATGAACAAATAAAGAGCTCTTTTCTTTGAAGGCATTCCTTATCACCCTAATTTGATACCCAACGAGGTAAGAGACAAAATCCCTAAGTTCACAGGAAATAATGTTGTTACTTGTGAGGAGCATTTAAAAGCTTTTAGTGATAAGATAACTGAATTTGAGATTGAATATGAGGATGTCATTATGATACTTTATGTTCAATCTTCAATTGAAGATGCTAGGGATTGGTTCAAAAATTTTCCTAATGATAGTATTGCCTCTTGGGATGAATTTGTAAAGACTTTTAGGGAGTACTATAGAGAGCATGTTAACTCTAGCTACATGTTAAATGAGTTTAATAACATTAAGAAGTTCCCTAATGAGAGCATGGATGATTTTTTAGAGTAGATTTCAAAAGGCCATGAACAAATTGTTCCAAGTCTTAAGATTAGATGAGGAATTATGTCTTACCACTTACATTAACGCTGCTGATGGAAAAATGTCTTATCTTCTCGGAGATAAGAACCCAACTACCTTAAGGGATGCTTACAAAATAGCAATTGACATTGAGAGTAATAGGAGAGCATTAGGGAAATCGGGGAAGAGGGAAGACAATAAAATTTGGAAAGAAATGGGATTAGCCAATAAAAATGTCAAAGAAGATGATATAGTGGATAAATTGGTGAGTGCAGTGAAAGAACTTTCTGCCAAGATGGATAAGAATGATAGAGGAGGGTACCGAGATAATAAGTATACTAACCAAAGATTTGAAAAATAGCCTAACCTGAGAGATTATCCTTACAAGACCAATTGGAATAATGGCAAACATGTCCCTGAGGGACAAGATAACCCAAAAGAAAAAGAAACCCCAGATCCCCTAAAAAGGAACAGTGCCAAGTATGTTGAAAAAACTCCCTAGTGTGATGCTTGCAATATGCCACACTCTTCCTATCAATGTGTAGTAGCTTAGACTCTATTTGACCAGACATAAGAAAGAGAATAGGAAGGCCCTGCTATCAATATGTTCACAGTAAAGAAACCATATCCATGGCTTTCTGATATTGCATCATCCTTTGATAATTCAAGTGCAGAGGATAATTATTGTTTTATAAATCAGTTACAAAATCCAACCTAATGTTTCACAGACAACTATAAATATAGTGGGTAATGATAGTTCACAATCTCATTTTAGGACTCCTACTAATGAAGAAAAGAGGTCTTTAACTGTTGCAACAATTAATTAGGCAAGAAGCGCTTACAAATTAAGAAATAGAATAGTACAACCAGATCAAGGCAAGTCTACCTCTATTTATGTTAGAAAAGACTCACGTCAAGTAGATGAGGATTTTCATGCTAAGGAAGATGACAATGATAAATGTGGGAAGCAAGAAGGATCTTCTTATGATCATGCTGGGGAGGAATATCAAAGGAAGAATTAGTACCAAATGAGAAATTCAAGAAAATGAAGAGAGTAAGGGATATGTCCCCTGAATTGCCTCATTTTGACATGAAACATGCTTTGACCCAAATCAAAGTCTCAATCCCACTTATGGAAATGCTGAAAATAAAAGAGCATAAAGAAGCTACTCTAGCACTATTAAAAGGGATAGATGATGTATTTGTTCCTAATAGTGAGGAGATGCCTTTTATACTAAATGATACTAGAGAAGATGGTCCACTAGTAAAAGGAAAGAGCAAGGAATTTTCTAACATTTGTATTGGAAATATAATAACCCAAGAACCACTGTCTGTTGATCCATTTTATGTCACCTTAATGGTAAATATTTTCTTGGTAAAAAACCGCATGATTGATTCTAGAGCAGCAAAAAATGTGATGTCTTATCATGTGATGAAAGAATTAGGCCTCCAGGTCACTACATCTGCTGGGAGTTGCTATGCTATGGATAAAAGGGAATTTCTTGTGATAGGAACATTGAAGGATATTGAAGTAAAAATTGTTGCTTTCCCTGAAGAAACTTCCATAATGGACATAGTGGTAGTGGATACTAAACCATATTATGGTATTCTTTTATCAAGGCAATGGGCAGCACCAGTAGGAGGAAAGATGCAATTAGATTTATCCTATGCAACTATCCCTATAAATGGGAATGAGGTCAAATTGTATAGGGAACCCCGATCATCTGTTATGGTGGAGGCAGTCTTACCTGACCAATTAAATTGTTGTGTGAATGTTGATATGGAGAATTTTATTGTTGAATAAGTCAAGTCACAACTAAAGAACACTGACCCAATTGTGGATGAATTGGTGTTGCAACAAAATGGGCTATGGAAAATGTATTTTGATGGAGGATGTTCAAAAGAAGGATCTGGAGCAGGAGTCTTGTTTATCTCCCCATCAAGTATCACTTTCAAATACTCATTCCTGTTGAATTTTCAATGCACAAACAATACTGCCAAATATGAAGCTTTGATCTTGGGAATGGATATTGCCATCAAGCAAGGTATTAAATGTTTAAAATCCCATGCAGACTCCCATTAATTATATCTTAGATTAGGGAACATTATGCTGCTAAAGATGATAGATTAAAATTATATAAATATGTTGTCTGGAATAGGATAGAATTCTTTGATGCTTTCAATATCTTATGGGTAGAAAGATAAAATAACATAATGGTAGATTTCCTGGTGAATGTTGCCCTAAAAAATAATGATGCTACTCTTACTGGCATGTCTATGGTTGAGATAAAAAGTAGGCCAGCAGTTCCTGACAATATTCATAATTGGGAAGTTTTTGAGGATGATGATGGTATCCTTAGGTTTATCTAGTGTACATATCAATATGATGGTCACAAGATTGATTGTGAATCTCTAGTGTTAATTGTGGAAAATAAGGAGTATAATTTTTATCAGGAAGTCGTCCAATTGGATACTAATCACATTCCCAAGGGTTTGGTTGAATTGGAAGGCATGTTCAATATAAATGACAATTATATGACTCAGAAGTCCAATGCCAAGGTGGGAGATTTAGAGGAAATTAATTTGGGATCTGAAACATCTCCCCAATTAGTCTACATTGGTAAAAAATTGGACAACAATGTGAGACAAAATTTGATAAAATTGTTGAAGAAGTACAAACATGTTTTTGCCTAGTCTTATGATGATTTGAAAGCCTATAGAGAAGATTTATTTCAACATGATGTCCCTTTGAAAGAAGGCATTAAACCATTCAGACAAAAACAAGGGCCAATCAATCCATTACTGGATACCAAGATGCAGGCAGAACTGATGAAGCTAAGGGATGTAGGCATAATCAAGCCTATTAGACATTCATCTTGGGTCTCTAACTTAGTCCCTATAAGAAATAAAAATGGGGAGATAAGGTTGTCTGTTGATTTTAGAAATTTCAATGTAGCCTCATTGAAAGATAATTACGGACTACCTAACATGGAGGCTATGTTGCATAAAGTCACTAGATGTGATTTTTTATCTATGATGGATGGATTCTCAAAGTACAATTAGGTGCTGGTTAAATAATTTGAGCAATTCAAAACAACATTGACTACCCCTTGGGGCACCTATGTGTATGCTCATATGCCATTTGGGCTAAAAAATGCTGGTGCAAATTTTCAAAGAGCTATGGATGTAGCCTTCAAATACCTTATAGATGTTTTGATGGTAGTGTACCAAGATGATTTGATAGATTTCTCAAAAAAAGTAGAGGATCATTGCAAACACTTGGAAAAGGTCATGATAAAAGCACTAGAATATGGAGTGTCTCTGAACCCAAAAAAGTGTCACTTTGCTGTTACTAAGGGGAAACTTTTGGGACACATAGTGTCAAAGGAGGGGGTGAGGATAGATCCTGAAAGGGTTGAATCCATCCAAAAGGTACTTGCTCCCAAGAACTTAAAAGGTATGCAATCATTTCTAGGGCAGATCAATTTTGTTAGGAGATTTATTGCCAACTTTGTAGAACTGGTTAAACCTATTGTCAAATTACTAAAGAAAAGTGTGAAGTTTGAATGGGGCCAAGAGGCTCAGTTATCCTTTGAAAAAATAAAACAAGCTATTCAAGAAGCACCAGTCCTTGTATCCCCTGATTACACTAAGCCCTTTTCTTTATTTACTTTTTCCTCATTCCATACTATTGCAGTATTCTTATTGCAGAAGGATGGCAAAGGATTTGAACACCCCATTGCATTTTTTAGTAAATCATTACAGTCAGCTGAATTAAGTTATCAGTTGATGGAAAAAAAAGCTTATGCTCTGGTGAAGGTAGTCAAGGCTTTCAGGCCCTATTTGGTGTGTCCAAAAGTAAATTCTTATGTCCCATATGCTTCTATCAAAGACATCTTTATTCAAAATGAAGTGACAGGAAAAAGATGTAAATGGAAAAACAAAGTTCAAGAGTTTGACATAGAAATCCATATCACTAAGCTGGTGAGGGGATTAGGGTTGGCTAAGTTGATGAAAAAAGAAAATTTGGATTTAGTCCAAGTAAACAGTGTTGGTGTAAATGAGAATTTCTTGACAAGTATTGAAATGCAACCCTGGTATATCAATATTGTTTACTTTCTAAAAAATGCTAAATATCCAGATAACCTGAATGACAAACAAAGGAGGAGTTTGAGACTGCAATCACAGAAATAAGTTTTGTTGCAGGGTGATTTGTTCTAGAAAAACAAAGATGGGATCTTGTTATTATGCCTTGACAAAGGTCAATCAGAGAAGGTATTGAAAGAAATGCATGCTGGAATGTGTGGAGGGCAATATGCTGCTAGAACAACAACCCATAAAATTATGAGGACTGGATATTATTGGCCTTGTGTTTTTCAAGATGCTTACACTTTTGCTAGGAAATGTGAGCCATGCCAGAGATTTTCAAGCAAGATGAAGTATTCAGGAGCATTGTTGTTAAACCCTATGGTAGCAGAGGCTCCCTTTGCTATGTGGGGAATGGACTTTATAGGAGAATTTGCTAAAAAATCAAGTGGAGGCCATAGGTGGATTTTGCTAGTAACTGATTATTTAACAAAATGGGTGGAGGTAATCCCAACCAAAAGAGAAAAAAGCACTGTGGTTATTGAATTTTTTATGAATAATGTAATTACAAGATTTGGTGTTCTCCTTAAATTGATAATGGATAATGCCATGTGCTTTAGGTCTGAAGAATTCACTAACTTTTTCTCTGATATGGGAGTTGTTATGTCCTATTCATCCCCATACCACCCTCAAGCCAATGGTCAGGAAAAATCTAGTAATAAGAGCATTTTGCAAATCTTAAGAAAGACCTTGGAAGGAAATAAGAGAGCTTGGCATGTTAAATTGAAACTTGCCCTTTGGGCTGATAGGATCACTGTCAAGAAGGCCACTGGGAATTCTCCCTTTGAATTGGTTTATGGTGTTCAGTCAAGAATGCATGTCAACAACTTGTTCCGAATTTACAAGTTTATCTATGATGAAGAAATGGAATTTTTTGAACCCATGGAAGAAAGGATGGTTCATTTGGTAGAATTGGATGAAATAAGGAGAGAAATATAGAGAGAAAATATCAAACTACAACAAAAAAATGAAATACCTTTTTGACAGAAGGGCAGATGAGAGAAAGTTTCTGCCTGGTGATTTTATATTGCAATGGAATACCAGGGCTAAAGATAAAGGAAAACACAAGAAATTTGAATCATTATGGATAGGGCCTTTTGTTATATCCCGGATCTTTGGAAAAGATTCTTATTTCCTCAAGAGTCTGGATGATGAAGAACAGGAACTGTCAGTGCATGGACAATTCCTAAAAAATTTCTTTATTTAACCTTTCTTCTCCATGCACAGTAGTATGTATTATATGTATAGGTGTGTTTCCTTTCTGTTGTGTGTTTGTTTCCAGTTTTAGGTTAGTTTGGTTTGTGGTCTACTTCCTAGAAGATCTGTGGTTCTTGCTATAACTTGGTGTTTAAACATCCTCAGAGAGAGCCACTGTTGGTGCTATTTCATTTTTGAAGTGTGCCTTATAATTTTCTTTGGGTATCTTGTTATTGGTGGTGTCCAAGGCTTTGAAATCAGGGTTAAAATTACTCTTATGCCTCTGCAAAGTTTGTTCTTACCCTTAACCTTGTTAAAAGTGGTGAAAAATGTCTAAAAAACCCTAAGTGTCTTAGCAAAGTCTATTTTCATGTTACTTTTTTGGTCACTTAAGTTACCTCAAGTCATGTGTACACATTAAATGGGTTGCATTTTAAAATATTATGTTGTCCTAACCAATTTAATATTTCCTAAGTCATGCCGCTAAAAAAGTCCCTTTTACTTCATTATCCTATGTGGTGAGCAAGTTGGTTTTGATCGAACAACCTGCTTAATAGATTAGTCAAAAAGTAAATGGAATCTATCGATTAAGCCATTAAGCGGTGGTGACGTGTGTCCTTGGTGAGGCCAAAAAGTTGTAAAGGTTCTAAGTTAAATAGTGGGAAAGTATGAAGGAATCTGACGGCTTACTTAAATGCTTAAAGGCAAAGTGTGCAGAATCTAACGAGTAAGCCATTAAGTGGCAATGACATGTGTCCAAGGAATAATGTGGGTCTGGTCACAGACAACATAAAAGTTGCTAAAGTTTGGAAGGATCTAACGGTAGGCTTAATGGATTATACCCAAGATGCACGACATCTATCAGACAAGCCATTAAGCGGTGATGACACCTGGCAGTTGGTGGACCTGGATACTCAAAGCTGGCAAGAGTTTAAAAGGTAGTCAATTCGTTTTACATCTAATGGTCAGCTTAATGGCTCAAAAGAAAAGTGCTCGACATCTAGTGAGTAAGATATTACGCGGTGTTGACACATGTCCTGGGTAAACAGTTATTTTTGGGAAAATAAGATAGTCGTCAGATGTAGAAAATGATGTCCAGAATCTACAACTCAAATTCAAAGTTGTTAAAATGTGTTGCAGAGAGTTATTAAGCCATGAAATTAAAGCTTGAAAATTGATTATAGAATGTGTGGTCACTCCAGACGAATTCAATTTGAAAGACTGATTTGATTGAGGTCATAAAATTGGTTAAGTCAACTTGCAGTCACAATAATTCATCAAAGTCATTTGAGCAAAAATGGGATTGTAGAGATAATTAGCTTCACTCAACTACTATGTAGAACGGGTAAGCTTTTCTGATTCAACAACATTCAGGTTGTTAGTGAGATTTTCAGTTCAGAAGGGTTTTTAGAACTTTTGTCTCAAAATTTAAATTTAATATTGGAAAAGCCCCAGATTTAGAATGACCCCTAGAATTAAGATTTCTTGAGAAGTTGATTATCAGAAGAGAAACGTTAGGGAGGATTTGTTACAGCAACTGCCATTATCGATGGGAGATGCCACTAAAATTAAAAGAATAGTTCCACCACAGCCCCGTTTCAAAATTGGAGATGGGTTACATGATTCCAGTAGATGGGAAAAATATGTCAAGACTAGTTTTGATGGTCTTACTCTGTTCAAAACAACTTATAGACAAAGAAATGCCCCTATCCCAGACTATAACATTTGGGAGTTAGATGTAGGAAAACTAATAGCACCTGGTGTGTTTATGGATATTGGTTTGTTCACTTTGATTGCAAACACTTATGACAAGGTGGCTAGGGTTGTTAGGGATACCCAAGGAAATGTGCTATTAACTGTATCAGGTGATGAAATCAGAAGAATATTCAACCTGACTGACACCTTAGTACATATGGATGCTATTGATTTTGAGTACTTTAAAGAAGTATACCAGACTCAGAGGGAGTATTACAGGGATGAGGCATTGAAGGGATACTTTAATAAAATAGGGGACTTGGTTGTAGTAGGGCCTAGAACCCTAGAACCTTTCAAGTTGGATCTCTTTAATGGCAAGGCCAGAAAAATGTACAGTGCTCTATGCCAAGTTTTGGGGGTAGATGAAGATGTAACAATGCCTGTCCACATAATGCTAATGGTTGTTCATATTCTCCATCCACACCTATCAATAGTATTTGATTTTGCATCTTATATTGCCCAGGAAATGCATGAGGGTATGGCGAGAATTCAGGATAGCAACATACTTAAGCAATGGGATGCTATTCCCTCATGATGCATATGTCCTTGTTCAACAATGCAGACTTCTTTGAGAAAGAAATGGAATTGACTAAGTTTCAGGCTGATGAAGAATTGCATGTTCAGATGTGGAGTGCTGATCTATCATGGGATAGGAAAATGCTAGTTATGTTTATTTTGATAGGGTTTTTGCAACTAGACTCAAGTAAGTATAATGCAATCAAAATTCTAGGGTCCACACTAAGATGATGAGGCTTTTGAGGCCTATGGAATATGCCCCAAAATTAAAAATTGCTCACAATTGGGGAGATCTAATTTTGTACCCTTTTTCTATAGTGATTAGGGTTTATGGATTCAGGGGAACCCCTTATGTGTTTCCCTATAGAGTCCCTCTTAAGTTTGGAATAGAAGAGATCATAAGGCAATTGGGTGGGCTACAAGAAGAAGCCCTGACTGGGAAGATGAAGGGAAAAATTTTCCCTACCCTCACCAGAGCCCATCATTTCATCATAACCAAAGGCGGGTGGACACACTTTGATAAATATTTTGAGCCTTATCACTTAGCAACATCTATATCCAGGTGTGTGGATAATGAAGATTTCATAATGGGTATGTTCAGAAAAAGGTCTAAGGGCTTGGCATTAGAACATCAATTCAACTACCCTGAGGATATCATCAGAAACAGTTTTGACCTTGGTGTCCAGGAGGTCAAGAAGGATAAGTGGTTGGCATACAAGAAGTCTTTGGAATTTGTACACAATTTTGACAAGTTCTATGATCCTCTAAAGGAATTTTTCCCATGGTCCTATAAGATTGACTCCCTAATGAATTTATTTGAGGGAATCATACAGACCCTAAACGAGAAGAAGTAGAGGATAATAGAAAGTGAACAAGAAAAGGCTCTTGCTATTTTGAACAAATTTCCAGAGGGAAGAATAGTCCCACCAGGGGATTATGTTGTATACAAGAGAAGAGAGTACACTACCATCATGCCCAAAACTGATAAACCTCCTCAGCATAAGGGAAAAAGGCTAGCAAGTGCTAGTATTCAAGAAGTTCCCTCTCCCAAAAGACAAAAAATGGAAATCAGAGAGTAAGGGAGTGAATTTTTCTCTCCTTCTCAATCTCCCATGCAATATGATGACCAAGACATTGCTGAGAAATTGGTGCAATTGAGGAATGCTAGTGAAGTTGTTGTTGTTGGAGATTTGATTCTGAACAGTTGATTGATTGTATGTTTGTCATTGATGACAACATATAATACACATCAACACTTCTATATATAATTATCCATATGATGACATGAAGAATTGCATGGATAGATACATGTTTTTGACATGTTTATTATTCTATGTTCATACATGCAGACCCAGATATGATGTTTCAATAAAGATATGTAATTCTGTTATTGACGGTTACAGTTCTGGAGGAATAACGGTTTAAGGCTGACGTATGTAATGTGTTTATTGAGTTGCACCTATCTTCAGGATATGCATGTTTATATTCATGATGAGTTATGAGTTTCTGATATTAATCTAAAGGTGCCAAACGTATTTCAAGAAGACTACAAATTTATGATTAAATTAGTGAAGCCGACTTAGTGAAGCGATGTGTCTATTCAGTTTATACTTGCGCAGTTGTAATTATGCTTGCGCACTTAGTAGAGCCGACAAGGATGTTAAGAAGAGTTTTCCTATGGGTCCCATGATCTCATACTTGGTGTATATACTTAGAGAAGGTCATTTGTGATAATAAGAGTTGTGAAAGCCAAAGATAAGAAAAGAAAAGCAGAGTGTTAAAGCAGTAGAGCTATATTTATCATATGTTGATAATATAGATATTGAAGTTGAAGCTTTTAGAATATAGATAAGATTTTTATAGTGCTTTAGAAGAGGTTAAAGTATCATTGCACAAAAGGAACTGATCAGACAAGCAGTGTCACAAACAACAGTTCACCTTGTTGATACAGTGTGTATCAAATAACCAGAAGGTTGTAGCCTTCACCACTTAGAAAATGAGTCCTTGGACAGTGAGTCCACCACCCCTAATAGGGTTATTGTAAAAGACTCCTAATAGGGTCAGACCCTTAACCAAGTCACTATAATACTGCATTGTAATGAACAACTCCTAACAGGGTTGGAAGATATTTTAACAGGGATTACTAAAAATAGTATAGTTCTTTGTGGGTACTAATTCCCACCGGGGTTTTTACCATTTGGCTTCCCTGTAACCAAATTGATGTGTTGTGTAATGTGTTATTTGAATGTGCATTTGATTTATATCAATCTAGATTAATAAGTACAAAGGATTTAAATTTTCTGATAACTGATTCACGCCCCCCTCTCACTTATCCCTAAAGTATTCTAACAATTGGTATCAGAGCCAAGTGCTTTGGAGAGAAATCCTAACATATTAAGGTAGATCAGATGGCATACTTCAGAAAAGAGAGTCCTAAGTTCAAAGGAGAGAACTATCTAGATTGGAAGAACAAAATGATAACACATCTACAATGTGTTGGCTTTGAGATCTTTGAGATTTCTACACAAGAAGTTGTAATTCCATCTCTGAAAGACCTTTCAAAGGATGATGCTACTAATAGACAA
Organism: Thuja plicata; assembly: GCA_018584345.1. Lineage (NCBI taxonomy): Eukaryota > Viridiplantae > Streptophyta > Pinopsida > Cupressales > Cupressaceae > Thuja > Thuja plicata. The sequence continues at coordinate 1,960,800 of MU225029.1, read as the reverse complement.
AAGGAAACATTTACCAATAATGCAATTGCCAAAGAAGCCCTAATCAGCGCCTTATCTGACAATGAATTTTCCAAAATCAAGAAGATTGACAAAGCATATACCATATGGAAGTATTTAGAAGACATGTTTGAAGGAGATGTTCAAGCTAAGAATGCATGCAGGAAGACATGGAAGAAGAAATACAATAGTCTTGAGAAGTTACCAGAAGAAAACATTAGAGCTTACAATCAGAGGATAAATGAAGCAGTATCCAAAATCAAGAACAATGGTGGTGAAATATCAGAAGAAGATATAATGGATAAGTTGTTAACTACTTTGACATCACACTATGAAAAAAAGATCAGCATTCTAGAGGAAACTATGCAATTCTCACAAAACTTCAAGAGAGAGACTCTAATCAGCAAAATCTCTGCATTTGAGATATCAAGATTGAAGATTGAACCTAAGAATGAAACAACCTTCAAAGCTTCAATCCACGGTAAGAAATCCTCACACATCTCTAGTCATAATGAGAATGAAGAAACTGATGAAGCGCTAGAAGAGATAATTGCCATGATTGCTAAGAGAGAAAAGAAAGGAAAAGGAAAGTATGAAGGAAAACTTCCCTTCAAGTGTTTTTCATGTAATAAGATTGGTCACTTTACATCTAAGTGTCCCACAAGAGTCAAGAATTTCAGATTTGATTACAAACCTAAATATAGGAAGGAATGTTACCATGTTGAAGAAGGTGTAACTAATGAAGATTTAGGAGAAGATGAAATTGGATTCGTTTCCCTTAAAGACATGGAAAGGTTGCTCAAAGATATGGACACTACAGATAAAGAAGAAGATCATGAATTAGCCTTAATTTCCAAAGCAGATGTCAGAACTGATTGGATCATTGACAATGGATGCTCACACCACATGACAGGTGACAAAAATAGGTTTGTTCATCTAGACAAATACAAAGGTGGTAAGGTTAGATTTAGAGATAACACTACTAAACCTATCATAGGCAGAGCATCCATTGACTTGGATGGAAAGAACAAGACATATGATGTTCTATATGGTGATAGTTTGCACCATAATATACTAAGTGTTGGATAGCTACTTGATAAAGGTTATCATCTGGAATTCAAAGACAACAAGTGCATTATTAGCAACAAGGAAGGAGACATGATTGCTTCAGGCTCTAAAACAAAGGGTAATGTTTTCCATCTCAATTCAGATGTAAGTTGTTTTGTTGCAAAAGTAGATGACAATTGGTTATGGCACAAGAGACTATGTCATATCAATTTTGACAATATAGTAAAGATCAGTAATGTCAAGGCAGTTAGAGACCTAC
>MU225029.1:1867536-1877771 GCA_018584345.1 Thuja plicata | reverse complement strand
AAGGGTGATTGGGTTGGATTTGATCCTTTTTTATTTGAACTATACAATTGAAAAATCAATTGCATAATTTGATTAATCCCTTTAGGCTTGAATTTAATTATTTTATTTCATGATTATTTGATCTTTTTAATTTGATTTGATAAATGTCCATTTGATTTGATCCATTTGTTTTGCATTGAGATGATATTTTGAAGCATTTGGCTGAGATTTATAATTTGGAATGCTTGAGATACACTTGGTCAATTTTAGGTGTCTACAAAACCATTCCAAACAATGTATCGACTTCATCGTAAAGGTCCATTGGATTTAGTAGAGTTACCATTTGATTTCAGAGTGAGTGCACAAGGAGAGGAGTTAGCCAAACTAATCTCTAAGGTACAGACATAAGTAAAAGAGTCACTACAATAGTCAACTATGAAATGCAAGGCACAAGATGACAAGAGGAGAAGAGAAGTTCACTTCAAAGTTGGAGATAAGGTAAGGGCATACCTAAGGAAGGAGAGACTCCCTAAAGGTAGATATTCAAAGTTGCACATGAATAAAATTGGTCCTTGCAAAATCCTCACCAAGATGGATGAAAATGCATATGAGATTTCCTTTCCCCCTACTTTACTATTCTATCCTATTTTTAATATAAAAAACCTCACTCCTTACAAGTGTGTTGAAGACATTGTAAATGTGCAGGGATCACAAGTTGAAGATGATAGAGACTATGTGACAGATCTCCCACCAAGAAAATAAATGGAGTTAGACACCATTTTGGAAACCAAAGTATTGAAGCAGACAAGGAAGAATAAGTACATGTAGTACTTAGTGAAACAGAAAGGACTTCCTCCAATAGATACTACCTAGATAACAGAGGACCAAATCCAACAACATGGAACCACTGTTGACCAGTTATCCTCAAGTGGGAACCTGAGTTCAAATCTCATGGGGAGTATGGTGCAGGAGCACCCTGAATGAACCAAGTGTTCCTATGGAACCTAGGGGTTCTCTCAAGGTCCCAAGAGGCCTTTAGTAATGTTAAGACATTGGGTTAGTCACTGGACCACCTTGTAAGGCCATAGTTCCAAGTTTGGCACATTATGAGCTCTTGGTCAACTATTGGTCATTAATGGTCCAAAATCCTAGGAATAGGTTGTTCTTATTTTTTTCATGTTTGGATCCACTAGGGATCACAAAAATAACATTGTGACCAAGTTTGGTCACTAGATTTGCAAAATATGTAAAAGTTGCTCAAAATTTGTCAAGCAACTTTTGAGAAAAATTACCTTTTTGAAAAACAACTCCCAAATGGTCAAATAGGTTAAAACATGTCATCTAACTATTGGGAGTTCCTACAAAAGACCTTTCAGGTAGGTGGTAGACTAATCATGTAATTTGGCACTTTGAAATTAATAAAATAACCATTTTTCCTTCATTCCTGAGAAATAGTCATTGTGTACAGTCAGGTACAAACATAAGGACATAAAAGTCTGAGACCAAGGGTTATTTCCGTGAATATTCTTTCATTTTCTTTTGGTCTCATGTGTTGATCAATCTTAGTTTGAAAGTTATCAATTTTACAAACTCACTGCCTGGTTTGTAGGCCCTAAATCAGTGTTTAGGAGAGAATTGAGTGTATTTCACTTTTCAACCATGGGATTCAATAAACCTTGGTGGAAAGTTTATTTATATGGTACTCTTTAAGATTCTATAGGATAGGTTATCCAAAATGTAGGGAGATGGAGTTATAATGATGCCCTATGTGTATATCCTTATGTATGCACCCATCCAGAATTAGGACAGCAATCATAACTCTCACTTGGGGATGGAGCAGAGGCTCTAAATCAAAGGAAGAGACCCTTTTATACACCCTCACATGATCCAATCATTATTTTTGTATTTGGATGCATCCTAAAGGCACTTCTAGTGTAAGTGTAGCCCTAATTAGCCCTAATTATAGAAGCAATTTTGTGTATCATCCTGTCTCTTTCTCATTTCTATGTTCTAGGACTTAATTCTAAAGCCTTAGGCCATAAAGGGTTCCTGAATCCCTAATCATTTATGGGGGTTATGTGTAAGAATCTCATTTAAGGTCAAATTTCCTTCTGAAAAAGGCTACAAGCCTAGTCTTAAGATTATGAAGCAACTATGTCTTATAGGTTGCAAATGAGTGAAATAACCATTGGAACTATTTTATAGGGACCTAAATAGACCCCACCTATGAGAATAGGTCACCCCTGGTCCCTTAAGTCACTTTGGGGGTATTATTGAGAATTTGGGTCGAGTGCATTGTGAAACCACTCTTGGTAGTTGGTGTTGTAGGATTGGTGAAACCTAGTGATTAGGTTACCCTTGGGTTTTGGGGTTGTGATAGCCTTAACCAGTGCTTTCCCACACTTGTGATAAGTGTGAAGCACTTTAGCCTACAATCAAGGAGTTTGGGGGTACATTTCCCTATTTGGGTCATCTAGAGGCTTCCAGTTGCCCACTTTGCATCACTTACCCAGGACTAAACAAGGGTATAAGAGTATTTATGTAGTTGTTGATAGATTTAGTAAAATGGGACATTTCATTCCATGTAAGACTAATAATGATGCTAGTCACATAGCCTATTTTTTTTTCAAATAAATTGTAAGGATTCATGGTCTTCCTTTGAGTATAGTCTCTGATAGGGATGTAATATTTATGAGCCATTTTTGGCGAACCTTGTGGACAAGATTGGGCACTAACCTATCTTTTGGTTTAGCTTACCACCCTCAGACTGATGGCCAAACTATGGTGGTAAATAGGGTGTTGGGTAACCTATTGAGTTTCCTAACTAAGGAGTATGGGTAGACTTGGGATGTGGTCATTCCCCAAGAAGAATATGCTTACAATGATAGCAAGAATAGAATGATAGGAAAGATCCCATTTGACGTTATTTATGGCATGCACCCTATGGGTGTTTGTGAGCTCAGAGATCTTGGTGGCATGGAGTACAAAAGTGGCCATGTAGAGGACTTCTCCCATACCATGAAAGAGATACAAGACCAAGTGAAGAAGCAGTTCCAAGACAGTCAACATAAGTTGAAATCCAAACTTGATGAAAAGAGGAAGGATGTTCAGTTTGAAGTGGGGGACTATGTCATAGTCCACTTGAAAAAATCAAGGCTACAGAAGCGAGTACCTACCAAGCTTTAGATATGGATGGTGGGACCTTAAAAAATCTTAACAAAATATGGGGATAATGCCTATAAAGTGGACTTACCATCATATTTGAGCATATCTCCTATTTTTAATGTTCGAGACATAATCTCATTTAGAGGGCTAGTAGATGAGATCACTCCAAACAATCAGGGGATCAGGGATGATGTGGAGGATGTTTCCTTACCTCCAAAGTTTCATATGGTAGCTGACAAAGTTTTGGACTCCTGGGTTAAGAAGACTACTAGACAAAAATTCTACATGGAGCATTTGATTTAGTGGAAAGATAGGCCAAAGTCAAAGGCTTCTTGGATTATAGAAGCAGACTTCAAGAAGGTGGGCATTTCAGAGGATCTGTTGTCCACAGGAGTGACATAGCTTCTTTTTTTTTGGGGAGTATGATGCAAGAGCACCTAGGTAGGCTAGTGGATGCATTGTAACCTAGGGATTCTTTATGTTTTTGGCTTTTAGTGGTTTTATCTAGACCACTAGGTTAATAAAGGGACATCTTGTTCCTAGTGTGTAGAGAGTTAGGAGGATGTGTCTTATTAGGTCTTTAGAGACCTTTGTGTCCATTTAGGTCCAAGAGGGTGTTTTTGGAATTTTGGGACAAAATGAGCCAAACAAGGGACTAGAGGTCCTATTTGATGTTATTTTATCATATTTTGTGGATTGGACAAGTTCAGACAAGTTTAGACCAAGTTTAGACACTATAGCTAAAAGTTGCAAAAAGTTTTCAATGTTGTCATTGACAACATTGACAACTTTTATGACAAGAATGCATTTTCGGTGGAATTTTTTAGATAACTATCTAAAATTGATGAATTGGTGTGGGGTTAAACTACATAAGACCATCCTCAAGATGTGTGAAGGATTGGAAAGTTGGAGTAATTTTGTGTACAGACTGTATAATGCAATTACAGTGATTGTTTATTGTTTTTGAGGTGATTGGGTGGTTTAATGGATTGAAATCATTTTTGTTAGCTTTGTTTAGTATAATTTAGGTTGATTCAATAGTTTTTTTTGCTTGTTAAAAATATTTTAAGTTTAGTACAGTCGCTGGTTTGATTTGAGTAACATCTACAAATGGGGTCTTAACTCCATTTTCCACCGTGGCACCTATACGGGCTCTTGGATTATGGTGGTTGACTCCATGTACATTGTGTATAGTGAAGGAGGAAGCCTGGAAGTTATGACAGCCATTTTAAGGTGATACCCTAGGCGAGCTAGTGTGGTATGGCTAGGGACCACCATTAGTTGCAGAGCCATTTTAGTGGATTGAAAGCATTCATAGCTTCAATCAAAGCTTAAAGAAGAGTAGGGTGGTGTGTTGTGATATCCCAAGGTGAGTGGGAGTATTTGGTGAGATTTCTTTGATAGCAAGAAATAATTTTCTATCAGACTAGTTTTGAAACCCTCAAAACCCTAATTTTTTGCCTTGTTTGTAGGCAGAGCTATACAGACAGCTTGGAATCCCTAGACCTAGAAAGTCTGGATCCTAAACTTGTTTGGGAACTTGTTAAGACATTTTGTATGTTATTTCAGAAAAGTGACTAAATAGGCCTAATTTCTTGTAGCCCTATTTGGCAAGCAATTGTGTAGGTTCTTGGAAATTGATTAGGGTTCTGTTATACCCTGCGACCCCGTCCCTATATTTTGTGTGCAAAATGTTGGTTCCCCCTTTTTTTTGTTTTTCTTCCTTTGGATCTTGCCTTGTCTTTTTGTTTGTTTCCTTTGTTTTCCTTCTCTGGGGTTTTCTTCCCCATGGTTTTTCTTTGTTTTGTTGGTCTCTCGTGCCTCTGGGACCCCGGTCCTGGAGTTGGTCATCCTTTGTCAGGAGCCAGATTCTGGACTCCGAGATTCTTCACCGCGATGTCTTCTTTCATTAAGATGGTATTATCTCATGGAATCCCCAGGCCCAGAATCTGGAGGTCCGTCTATCTGGAGTTTGCAGATGGAAAGGTGGCTTGCTTTTTACTGCGGGTATAAATAGAAGTTACTTGACATTTTCACATTTACCGCGATTAAACACTTAAGCAATCAGAGTGATTTCAGAGTGATTTGCAATGATTTCGTGATAATCTAGTGCTAATCATTTCAAGCATTTATGATCAATTGTGAGTGGTTGGTGGTGGTGAGTTGTGATCATTTGGCAGTTGAAGCTGTTGCAGAGCTTTCGCGGAGGTTTCATTTCCTCTCCTTTCTGTGTTTTCAAGTTGGTTCCTCCTCTCCCTTTAGCTTTCCTTCTATTTGGTGTCACTGGTTTTGTGTTGCCTTGGCTTTTTGTTTATTTGTCTTTCGTTTCTTTCTAGTTTTCTACCCATTGGTTGGTCAGCTCTGCCAGAGGGTTGTCTGCCCTCTGTGCAGGTGTAGTCTAGTCTGTATATAGTGTAGGAAGTTGTAAATATTCTATTCTTTGCCTGGTTTCTTGTAAATGTTTTCTCTGCGATGTATATATGTAAATTTGGTGTATATTTGTTGTATATCCCTCTGGTCTACATGTATATATCCTTCAACTCTGGTGTATATTCTGTGTGTATCCTTCCAGGTAGCCTAGCAAGCTCGCTATGCTACCTCTGTTGCTGGTTTTAGTCTGCGAGCTTGTTCTAAGCAGATAACCACCTGTTTGAAACTTGACTCTTGGCCAGTTTCAAACAGGTAGTTTTCTCTCTCCTTTGTAAACTAGCCCGACCTTCATTTATGACCCATGCATGCATTCAAATCTATCCAAGTGGCCTTCACTTTTCATGCATTTAGACAGTTGGCTCCGCCGTCGTCACCATAACTCCCATTTATTACTCACCCACATGGCTCCCATGTGGGTCTGACGGTTCACTTTTTGTACACCTCTACCAATGGTTACTTCCCTAGGCTTTGGGTCTCTTTTCATCACCCATCCCATGTCCTTCTTACCAAGTGTGATAAAATTCCCGGACCCAGATGGTTAATTAAATCCCTAAGTTCGCAATATGTATATGTATGTCGCCCAGAGTTATTGAATGAAGCAAACTTTTTTACGGGAAGCAAACACCATGATGGTAAGATCTCCAGAGCCCGAAGTATATGTCTATTAATGGGCTTTGACAGTTTCCTTGCCTTGCAGGTTCTTAGAGCAGCAAAATTTGCAAATATGTCTAAAGCTTCCGCATCCTCACCACCCGAAAGTCTGGAACTACCCTCCGAGGCAAGTACCAGGGTGGGAATTAGATCTAAGATGGAAAAGGCCCTAGATAAATTTCCTATAAGCCTAAAATACGTAAAGGATAGAGTCATTACAGGCTCAAAGATTGAGTCCAAAGTCCAATTCATCACCGACACCAGCGTCAAAACATGGCCAGAAATGGAGGCCTTGGTTAAAGTTATGTACATTCAGCGACAGGCTGGAGATCCTCTGGCCATTCAAATTGGAAACTCCAAGATCCTCAAGGAAGCTTGTTTCCCATTCTCTATGCAGTCACCAGAGCTTATTCTCACACTTTTAGCACACTACAACCCATTTGTCTGGGCTGTTATGCTCGCAGCCCCAGAGCCAATGGGGTACCCTACTCCCTTGGTGTCCCTCGATCCTGATACCTTCCAAAGGGGCTTGGGGATCCCCCAATTTGACAAACTAGCCGTGGTCACCCGGTCAGATGCCTTGGCCCAATTTACTCAGTTGGAGGAAATGACCCGTATATACATGAACAATCATTGGCTAAAGACCCCGAAGACAAATCCCAGGAGGATGAAGCTGGAAATCCCCAGGGCCAAATTCAAAGAAAGCATCCAAATGGGGATGATAGCCTTATGTCGAGTCTTCAGACAACAACATGCCCGGGAGTTCTCCGGTTGGATGTACTACATTTTGCTAGGTATCAACATAGGCGAGGAGTATTTTGATTGGGCTGCCATAATCTCCACCCATGTGGACTCCTATTTAATCCAACTGGCCAAGAAGAAGAAGTTTTATATGACTTCTTATGTCCTCTAGGCCCTGGTGCAACAACGGACCCAAACCAATGGGTTACTTACAGAGGGCATGCTCAAGATTGGCCCAGGACAGAAGGCCTCTTGGGACTAGTTCCCACAAATATAATAGGAGGCCAACTTCCCCAGTTTTTTCTAGGTAAACAATGCCTTCATTTACTACCACCTGCTCACACCCACCCAGGATGCAAGATACCGCTTGTCCACAGAGGTGATAAATTTCATCTAGAGTTATGGACATTATTATATACAATTTCAGCAGCATACTTATATAAGGGTGACCGGCTTCTTTGGGAAACCCTACTTGTTGCCCAAACACTGTGGAAAAAAGATAATCCTCATGGAATATTACAGGCAAATGATGGAGCTATACGCCTTCTTCGCCTTGAAGAAGGTAAAAAATATTCCATTCCCAATCACTTGTGGGAATTATTCATGTAGTTTGGCCACCGCCAAAGAGGCAGATAGTGAGCTTAAGAGCTATAGCCTGGCAGAATTTTACTTAGCGCGGAAATATTTTGATCCGCATGGCAAGATCACAGTAGCGCTTCCCAAGGCATCAAAGCCCCACCAATATCATATGGAAGATTTCTGGGAGGATTGCCAAGATGACGTGGATGTCCAGGGGTGGCATTTTTTCAGGATGACCACAGGGATGATGGAGAGATTGAAGCTATGGAGATTCCCAGAGGACTTTTCATATACTGACTCCACAGTCGATCCCCAGTACAAGGAAAAAGGGATCGATAAATTGGCCCTTCCACCAATGAATTGGGATGCGCAGGAAGGGCCCACAATTGAAGAGTTCACTCACAACATAGTGGAATGTAGCCACCTCTACTTCAAAAAGGTGTGCCCCAGAAGTGTAGACACAACTCCCACTGTGCAGGAAGTCCCTATTAAAGAGAAAATAAGGCAATCGATAGCAACCTCCCAGTAAATGAAGGAGAAGCTAATCACATGGCTAGCTACCCCGGTGCTTATGGCCGGGCCAATTTGTTGTCCATCCTCCCCTTCACCAGCAGCCTTGATGGTTAGGGCAACAGGGGTGGATCCATTGGAGCAAGTAGCAGTAAGGGATGTGGGCCCACCCTTGATTACCCAGAGAAGGAGGAGGCTTGACCCGAAGCCCAATAAGGAGCCAGAGTTGGAGATGCCCCAGAATCCACAAGTTGAGATCCTTTCTTTCGACTCCCCAGAGCTAGAAAAGGAAACAGAACCTGCCGATGTCCCATCCATCCCTCCTCCGTAGGATGAATTTGATGACATTTTTACAACTGACGAGTTCGGTAATCTTAAGGGGGACATCAAGCAAACAGAGGCTAAAGTCCCAGTAGAAGAGGAAGCTGAGGAAAAAAGACCTACACAAGAGTAGGAGGAATAGATGGAAGAAGAGGAGGTAGAGAAGGAGATCACGTCTGAGGTTCCAGAGATGCAAGATACAGGGGTGGACCAACAAAAGCAGAGTGAACAAGCGGCATCCGCTAAGGGAACCAGACCTACGGGAGCAACCATAACCTCATCCACCATGTTCCAAGTGCCACTCCCTAGAGTGACCTTTGGGAAGGTAATAACCATGGGACAAACATTAAATCTTGGCTTGGTACCTCCCCTATTACCAAAGGATATATCAGAAGAAGAAGAGATCCCAGCGATAGAGGCTGAAGAGAAAGAACAACAAGAGGAGGAAATCCCAGGGGCAGCTAATGAAGGTCCAGATGAAGCTGAAGATACAGAGGACAGGGCTAAAGAAACAAAATTCATCGGGGAAAATGTTCCTGATGAAGCCCAAGGTAAAGAGAAAGGGGTAGGTGAGACTCACACCACTGAGGAGGAATAACAACAGGACACCAGGGAAGAACTAAAAGAAAAGATTTTGGAAAATAAGCCACCCCTGCCACCTCAGTGGCTGGTTGAAAGTAAGAAAAGAAAAGCTTTGTCAACCCCTAGGGCTCACCTCTCAGTAGCCAAAATGATGGCTCAGGTCCAGGGCCCACCAAAGGCCAAGAAATCCTAGATGGTTCATACTCTTCAAACTGGGCCGGGAGGAGAAATAGTTGTCGTTGTTGCAACACCTCCCGCAGATGTCGATGAGGCAACAACCGAGGTTGGAGATTATGATATCACTTAGATATCATTGGGAAAAAGAGGTAAATAGGGTGAAGTGAACTTGTTAAAAGACATGACCATCGTCGTGGAGGCCCAATACAAAAAGGAGGCCCAAATGCTCAAGGAAGAAAAGGAAAAGACAGTGAACCTTATGGGATTTCTTACTGAGTTGGCTAGGCCTATTAGTGCCATTCCTCTGGAGGCCTCCACATTTGATGCGCCATTACCATAGAGTGACATTAACTCCCTGTGAGTAATGAAGAAGAAGGCCCAAGCGGTTGAAGAGTGGGTCACTCTGCAAGTAGGAAACACCCAACGTTTCATAGTATCCACCCTTCCAGATTTATATGCGGCTCGACACATTTTGCATTAGGCAGAAACCATCCTTAACATATGGGAGGGTGACATGGAAAACTATGAGGCATGGAAGGTAGAACTAGAAGAGTTCCTCAGCCTTGGGGAAGAGATGGTCTCTGAGTCCAGGATTCTAGGAGAAGAATCATTTGATTTTGTGAGGACCCAACACTCCAGACTTGACCTCACATTGGAGGTACTCAAGCAACTGGTAGGGGTTCTGCATGATAAAGTCAACACAGTTCAGTATTCTTCAAATATGTATAAGGCATTTGTTACAAAGGTCTCTGGAGCTGACCCATTCATCACTGATACATGCACTCCAGAGGAGTATGTTTTGGGTAAGTTTGATGAGCTAATGGAGTCCATATATCAATCCCTGGAGGACTGGATGAGATTCAAATGACAGGGCTAACTCGCATGGTCCTTAGTGGCCATGATGTGGTGTTAGGGATTTTTCTTGCATGAACTATACTACTTGATATGCTTACTTGAACCTTGTTACCTCTTGATTCTGACTCAGAGTTCAGAGGCAAGAAAAGCCTAATTTCTAAGGACTAAAACAATATCCTTCTTCATTTTTGAGTTCCACAACTACTCAGGCAGGTTTTACCTTGTAAGATGACTGATAACACAGT
>MU225029.1:1828102-1867436 GCA_018584345.1 Thuja plicata | reverse complement strand
AAATGGAATATTCGGTTTTGTCATGAGACTAAGCGACATAAGGCAAAAGCGAAGTCGGGAGATCATTTGGCATATTCCATTTGATTCACGCGATCAAGCGACCTGACTTAATCTTTAAAATAGCACACGCCTTAAGTGAATAAAAAGGTAATGAAGGAATAGAAGGCATGGCTAAGGGTTTTTAGATACATCGTTCAACATTAGGCCTTAGGGTTTAGGATTTTACAGGGTTTTTTTGGATTTTGACATGGAATTAGCACGAAACCCAGAAACCTCAGAGAACAAGACAAGGAACAGGGCAAAACACGAAATACAACCAACACGTGGAAAAAATGGCGGATGAGTTCAAGAATAATGTTCTGAAGCTAGGGGAAAAAATTGAGGCGGCTAAGTACAGGCGGTCCGGCCTCAGAGAAATTGATGAGGATGAAATCTCCCGCCTTTTCCAAACCTTCAATGACAACAAGCAACAATAAAGTTTCTCTGGAGGCAGAAAAAAACCCAAGCATTCTGTATTCTTTATTCTTTTGGAACATAAGTTCCTGGATCCTAGAGTCCCAGATCCTAAATTTTGTATTCTTTCAAGTGATGCGTGTCCCGGTCCCCGAGGCCAACCGGTCACTTTCAGAAGCAGTTAATAAAGACTGTCAAAGGGTAGTTACCTACATCGAGGAACATTGGATCAACAAATGGTTTTCTGACAGATGGTCTTCTCGAGGTGTCACTATAGATATACACTTGGCACATTGGAGGCATGGCACCCCATTTCCCATTTATGAGGCATGTAGCCTCGATCCTGCAGATTGGATTGCTTCCTTCTCTTTCCTGGCTCTCTTCTTGAGGCTAATTCTTCCACTCTACCTTCTTGTCTTATTCTTTTGACATGTCAGGCCTATTCCATCTCGAGGTCTTTTGTAGGGTGGCCCAGGTAGTATCGGCCCCCAGATATTATATTTTATTGTAGTGTAATGTAAAATAGGGTTAGGGTTAGGGTTAGATGAAAATGTGTATAAATAGTAAGTCCAGCCCTTTTCTAAGGGTCGGCGAAATTGATGATTTTGCTGTCCACAGTAATAGAAAAGTGGTATTTTCATTTTAGTTGCAGAGCTCAATGCTCCATTTTTTAAGCTTTCAATAGTTAGATGCTCCCCTAGAGCCACCATTGTAGCACACACGAGTGCTAGCTGGAAGAAATATTAATGAAGAAGGGAGAGTCCTTGCAATGATATTGTTGGCATTCGATCTTCTGAGTTAATGGTATTTTATGTTTTATGTTCTTCATGTCTTCTACTTTGATATTGTAAGTAGATTAACGACCTCCTTTCCCTTGCTACTGATCAAATATGGACTGATGGTTGTGTATTTCTTTGGTATTTAGTATAGTATATCAGAGCATTATTGATGTATGGGATGTTTAAACATAACTATAAGTAGATGAGACATTTCTAACCCTGCAGAATATTTTTAGTTTATTTGTTAAGTGTAGAATGCTTAGAGAAACCTCACCTTCCTGAATCCCCAAAGAGAATGAGTTGAAGAAACCAACTATCCCCCTCAAAAATAGTCACTTCTCCCAACCGAGCCCTGCACCATTGAGACCTGACACCCAGGTGCTTGGAGGCCCGGGGAGTCTCACTTCCCCAGATAACCTTTGCAGGCAGAGTTGGCCGGTACCCTGGTACCCGGTGACAACTTATGACTGTTGGTGGACCCGATCAACAAAACCTCGTCAATAGAAACTGGTGCTAGAAGGAGGGCATGAACTCATCCCCCTCTCGAGATTCTGATTTTATACCTCCTGAGGGTTCCCTAAGCTATAGCTTTAGGAGTCAAGCCTTCAGTGGGATTGGGTCTTTCTCCCTAGCAGAATTTGAGAGAATCCTTAGGTCAGCCCCAAACCCCAGAAGGTTTTTTGAACTCGAGCCTCCTGCTCGAAAGAAATAGACCCCAAAAACCACACCAGCCACTATTGTCTGGGGGTCTACTATACCTCAGAATACCCAAACTTCTCAGAAAATCTTGGGAACCAGCGCTCAAACTACTCAAAATGTAGTTCCCCCAATGGCTGCATATTTTGGTAACACTAGGTCCCCAATGGGAACTTTCCCAGGTGCAATCAATGACTTACCCTCACACCTGGAGAAGATTTTCCCAAGATATGAGCACTTAGGCTCACGAACCACAGAAGAGCATTTATAGGCATATAAAGATGCCATGAACCGACACCGAATCCAGCATGAAGATGTTGTGACCCAGATGTTTCCCTTGTCCTTAGGGTAGGGTGAGTTAAAATGGTACCTTAACCTTCCCACCAACTCCATTAACAGTTGACAGGACATGGAGGATGCCTTCTTGGCTGCCTTTCGCGTACATGTGGACCCAGTCTGGTCCCATAGCCAATTCATCTCCATTAGGAAGGAACACAATGAACCTCTTGCAGCATTCAACCATCGGTTCTAGCATGCCTTGAAGTGGTGCATGGGCCCTTTTATTCCATCCCCAGAAGTAACCATACAGAATTATCTTAACGCGATGGACCCCTTCATTGCTACTCTCCTCTAGAGAACAACCGCCGCAGGTGACCTAGACACTTTGGTGAAGGTTTACAATCTGGCCTTAGAATTATCCCGTGGTCTCAACAAATCCCCAGGTGGGATTGGGCAGAGCACACCCTTCAACATGATCCTCAGTGGAACAGCGTATGCCAGGGGGTATAACCCTAATTTGGCAATGGGTGCCCCTATGATGGTAATGAATCCGCCACCACCGCCGATAGACCAGTAGGCCCGGTATGTTTATCCCTCACAAACTCAGGAAATACTAGGTCTAGAAGCCTTCCCTTGGAATCAGCCACAGCAAGCACAACAACCTTAGACACAACTTCCTGGAGTGCCCTTCTTTTAGTCCTCTGCAGCTGGAGGATTTTTGCCCTCGACTCCGGCGAATACTGCTACCTTCCCGGGAAACCAACAACAACAACCGTCACACTACGACACAAACACTCGATTGACCGCCGAGGTTGAGTCCCTCTGGTGAATTTTGTCTACCCTAACTATGGACATGGGTTAGCTAAAGGTGGGGTCTTATGCACCCCAAAATTCTAATTCCCAGAGAGGGAATATCTTCTCCGGCCAACGAAACAAAAATGCCAGGGGAAGAAACTTCAACAATGGGCTTTGGCCCAATAAACAACAATGGAACAATAACACAAACACCAGAGGTCCACCTCCGAACCAAAATACCAACCAAGGTGGTGCTAGACCATCACATTTCACACCAGTCGCAGACTTCCAGCCCATGACTAATTGGTGTAGATTGCACGACACGGGCTCACACAATGAGGTGAATTGTGCCACGCTGGAAAAGCTCATCATGATCTCCCAACTAGACAAACAACAATCACATGACACTACTCCCCCAGAGCCTCCTATGCAAGATTCAACCCACAGTGCCTTCACCTATGAGACCATCTTCTTCAGAACTTCCAGGAAAGAGGAAGAGGAATCTAAATTGCATGGATTCTTTGATGAATCTATCCCGCCTTTTGAGGCCAATTCCTTCACCAACCCATGGACTCCATACAACACCTAGAGTCAGGTTGGTAAAGGACTAGCTTACATGCCTACACCCCCTATCAAGGAAACTCCTCCCCAGGATAAAAAAACTGACTGGCTTGCCCTTCTAAAAGGTTCAAGCTCTAACCAAGAAAAATACCTAGCCGAGGGAAGTCACCGATTCCCAGGAGGGAGATTTGACATTACAAAGGTGTTAGAGAAAACCACCACCTTCTGAGTAGAAGAAGTCTCTTCTGAAACTCTTGGGAAACCTGGAAGTCGTCAGTCGCCCGCCCAAGACTGTCTCTTTTGAGGATGGCAACGCGGCTGTCTTCCAGGGAAATAATGAGGATCCTCCCTTCCTACTAGGCTTGAATATCCAAGGAAAAAACATACAAAATTGCATAGTAGACTCTGGAGCTTCGGGCAACATCATGCCCTTATCCATATGCCAAAAGCTTGGATTCCATTACCCCATCTAACGGTGCAGTGATTCAGCTAGATAAGACTGCCATGAAAATCTTGGGGGAATTGAAGAACATTTGGATACAGCTTATCTAGGACCCCAAGATAGCCAGCATAATCGACATCCAAGTGGTGGACATCCCAGAGACTTATAGGATTTTGTTAAGCCAGAACTGGTCTAAGTCCTTGAATGGATAATTTTTGACACACTTATCCCACTTATGGCTCCCCTGGGAAGGAGAATCAAACAAGATCCAGGTTGAGAGTGAACCCAAGATGAAGCAGGCCCTTACCTAGGCTGGGAGGGTTAGCAAGGTCTTCTTCTCTGAGACATCCCTCGGGGTGTACCAACCCTTTGAAATCTTAACATTTGATTTCACCCCCGGGGAGGATCCCATAGTTTTGCAGAGAACCCAGGACTTGGAAGAGAAGTTGAGAGTCAGAGTTGATGCTTAGGGTGCCATAGCGACCCCCGCTATGCTCTTGTCTGATACTTGGTGTCGAGTGCACTATCAAAAACATTCAGAGCTAGAGTGTGAACCTTGCCTTTCCATCGCTACCCGACACATCGACTCCCTCCGGGATAGAAAACATATAATAGATTCCCTGGGGCCCAGTGTTTCTATTGGATGTGCTCCTTTGGTGCCATTCCCCTGGAAATCCCAAATCCAAACTCCTCTAGAGATAGATCCCACCGATACGCCAATAGTGCAGGAGAAAGCTCCTCCCAAGCCTCCCAAAAATGATCCAAAGGCTACTCCCACTCCCCAGCTCCAGAACATGAGTAATGATTTATGGACCCTTAAGTTTGATGGGTCCCGTTCTAAACAAGGCTGAAGGGCGGGAGTAGAATTAATCAACCCGCGAGGGAAATCCTTTCTCACATCCTACAGATTGTAGTTCAACTGCACAAACAATGTTATGGAGTACGAGTCTTTGGTCCTTGGACTCTTATTTGTGTTAAGGAAAGGAATCACTCACATTTGGGCCCTAGGTGATTCAGAGCTGGTTGTCAAATAGATCCAGAGTTAGTATACATGTCATGACAAGAGACTGGCCGCATACCGCAATCGGGCTTGGCGCCTTATTGAATATTTTGATGCTTTTGGCATTGATCTTATTCCCCAATGATGAAACTATGTCCCAGATGCCCTTGTCATTTCTGCTAGCACACTTGAGCCCATGGCCGGCTCACGACTCCAGAGATTTTTAGTTGAGATAGTCCCCACCTCGTCCATTCTAGATAATGTCACCCACTTTCAGGTTTTTGAGGATGATCAACATATCCTAGCCTTCATGGCCAATGTTGGTGTCTTTGAAGACCAGGTAGTGGAGGAATGAGACCATGATGATACTGGGCAGGGTAACAAAGAAGATGGGATCATGGATCTACCCACTAATACCATCCCGAAGGGGATGGTTATGCTTGACTGAATCTTTGACTCAGACCCTCGGGCCTATGAAAAGATATCATCTTCCTCTGAAGGAGGAAAGTTTGAAAAGGTAAACCTCAGCCAGCCGGACGAAGAAAAGGTGATACATATTGGCACCTCCTACTCCCCTGAGGAGAAGGAGAAGATTCTCATGGTTCTCCGAACATACATAGACATAATTGCATGGGGATATGAGGATTTGAAAACATATGACACATCCATTATGACTCATACTATTCCCCTAAAACCTGATGCTAAGCCTTTTCAGCAAAAGCAATGACCAGTCAACCCACTGATTGAGCCTCTAATTTGTCAAGAGGTGGAAAAACTGTTGTCAACCTGGATAATCTTTCCAATCTGGCACACTACATAGGTTGCTAATTTGGTCCCTGTGAGAAAGAAGAGTGGTGAAATTTGCCTTTGCGTGGATTTCTGAAACTTGAATAATACCTCCAAGAAAGATAATCACCCTCTCCCTTCATTGGATGAGGTGTTGCAGATAGTAAATGGATCCCAAATGATGTCATTCATGGATGGGTACTCCAGATATAACCAAGTCATGGTTAAGTACGAAGATAGAGAGAAAACAACATTTACCACCAAGTGGGGAACGTTTGCATACAGGAGGATTCCCTTTGGTTTGATTAACGCAGGGGCCACATTTCAAAAGGCCATGGACATTATGTTTGAGGGCCTTGTGAATTAGTGCATAATCATCTACATGGATGATTTGACCATCTTTTCCTGGGACAGGCGTGACCATTCTGCCCATCTCACTCAGATCTGTGAGAGATGTCACCTGTATGGAATATCCCTCAACCCTAAGAAGTGCATATTCAGGGTCACCAAAGGGAAGTTGCTCGGGCATATCATCTCTGAGAAGGGCATATCCATTGACCCTGAGAGAGTTGAAGCACTGCTAAACTTACAAATTCCTGGCAGCAAGAAAGAGATGTGATCTTTCTTTGGAAAGATCAACTTCATTTGGCGATTCATCACTAGGTTCGCCGAAATAGTCAAACCACTCAATGAAATGATGAAAAAGGATACCAAAATTGAGTGGAGTCCTGAAGCAAAGCGGGCGTTCACCTAGATCAAATAGACAACAACAGAAGCACCTATCCTGGCTAGTCCGAACTACTCCCTTCCATTTTATATTTACTCCTTTGCTTCGTCGCACTCCACCATGGCGGTGTTGACTCAAAAGGTTGAAGGGGAAGAATGACTAATAGCTTTAATGAGCTTCCCCTTCAAGAACACCAAAATCTAGTATTCATCACTAGGAAAGTAGGCCTTTTCTCTTGTTCACACCATGAAGAAATTCTGGAATTACATTCTCTAGAGCAAGGTGCATGCTATCATCCCAGACCAAGCCGTGAAGTCTCTACTGATGCAGAGTGAGTTGGGAAAAAGATGGGGGAAATGGATGGCAATCCTCTAGGAATATGATTTAGAAATGCAGCCCATGAATATAGTCCGAGGTCAGGGACTGAGTCGAGTGATGGCAGAAGAGACTACCCGCATAGAATGCCAAACTTACACGATGGATTCCATCACTCGAGACCCATGGTATACCGATCTGGTATATTTGTTATTGAAAAACAAATTCCCAGAGGGGTTACCTCCCAATAAACATTGCACCCTGTGGATGAAGAGCGCTCACTTTATGATCAAAAACTCTACGCTTTACCGCAGGAACTATGAGGGAGTGTACCTCTGGTGCATCAACAGAGACCAAGCTGCGAAGATGATTGATGAATTTCATGGGCAATTTGGAACCGGGCATGGCTCAGCTGAAATTAGTGCCCATCAGATCCTTTGGGTTGGGTACTATTGGCCCTATATATTTAAAGATGTTTACACTCACATTCAGAAGTGCCACACTTGCCAAACCGTGGCGCATCATGAGCGTAACCCGGCTATGCCTTTGGAACCAATTTTTGAGGCTAGGCCCTTCACCCAATGGGCATTTGACTTCATCAGGAAAATCAACCCCAACTCATCTTCCAACCACCGGTACATTCTTATCAATACTAATTACTACACCCAGTGGTCCAAAGCTATACCTTGCAAAAACAACACGGCGGACGTAGTTATCAAATTCCTAGAAGAGAACATCGTCATGAGGTTTGGAATGCCCTTTGGTTTGGTATGTGACAATGTTCTGGCATTTTCTTTAGCACAATTACTTGAGTGGACCTACAATCAAAATATCACTCTGAAATGTTCCAGCAACTATTACCCCCAGGGGAACGGTGTTGCTGAATCTACGAATAAAAATCTACTTGAAGTGATCAAACACCTGCTAGAACAAAATCCCTGTGATTGGCATCAAAAGTTGAAATTCACCCTCTAGGTGGATCATATTTGAATCAAAGCCACCCTGGGAATGTCCCCACTCCACCTAGTTTATCGCTAGAACCCTGTGTTCCCAATCAACTTACAGATCCCAGTTTTGTAGTTTATGCAGGAATTTAGCAACCGGGATAACATGGTGGAGGTTTAGCTCCTAAATATGGTGTGGATGGAAGAACAATGAGACACAGCCCTTGAACATTTCACGCATCATCAAGAAGTGGTAAAACAATGGTTTGACCGCAGAGCCCAATTCAAGGCTTTTCAGATTTTGGACTTGGTTCTGTTGTGGGACAAGGCCCAGGAAAAGAAAGGTAAGCACACCAAGTTCCAACGGCTCTGGCTCAGACCATATTTAATCTCATAAATTTGTGGGGCAAACACTTACCACCTTAACACCATGATTGGAGAACCTGTCCCATTGCTCATCAATGGACAGTTTCTCAAACACTATTTCGAGTAGAGTAAGTTTGTCCAAAATTGTATTTTATGTAAAGCCCTTCGCTTGTAAATATTTCTTTCTCAATGCCTTGTTGGGAGGTACCATGACTTGTAAATAGCCTTGTTGGCTGCCCTCTAGGGCAGTCCTCTTTTGGTGGTTGTTGTTTTCATTCTTGGTTTTCTTTTCGGGTTCTAGCGTTTTGTTCTCTGTTGTGAGGATTGGAATGCTTCACATAAACTCTGGTCTCTGGGATGATGTCTGTAGCATGGTGAACTTAAGAATTTGTCTTTAGCATAGTGGAATTAGTCTGGTCTCCAGAGCTATTTTATAGGCTTGGTGGTACATTTTGGGCAATCTCCATCAGGTTTATTTCTGGAAGTCTGGCAATCAGTGAAATAAAAATGAGGAACAAGTAATCGGACACACCAAGGGTAGATCGGTTGTACTAGTTGGATGACCCAAGTCTAAAATTTTAAAGAATTCTTTTTGGGTCTGGAGTTTTAATCCCTATTAAACATATTAAATAGGTGGAAGGGTGAAAGAAGTACCACCATTCAAATTAGCTAAGCTTAAGCTTAATGCTGAAAGAAGTACCACCCTCCCACCTAGAAACAAAACAGCAAGAAAAGGGGAAGCGGGACGAAGCTCCGGTCTCCAGGAGAAGTGAGAAAATATGATGGCTTTGTGGTTTGATGTAATTAGTGCCTCTTCTCTACTCCTCCTAGAAGTCATCAGCTTGATTTCCTTCCAAACCACACACTCCACCACTGATGAAAAGATTATGGACTGGATCCCGTGTGGCTAGATTTTCTCAGACATGTTAGTCTTTGCCTGTAAGATACTTTGAGAAATGACTTGTTCCAGTTTTTGCTAACTAGAGATTCTATAGTTCTCAAATGCGCTAAGGCATTTGTCCTAGATAGTCACCATTTTTTATGCCCTGCATCCCTGTCCCTACATTTTGTGTGCAAAATGTTGGGTCTCCCTTTTTTTATTTTTCTGCTTTTGGCTCTTGCCTTGTCTTTTTCTTTGTTTCCTTTGTTTCCTTCTTTGGGGTTTTCTTCCCCATGGTTTTTCTTTTTTTTGTTGGTCTTTCGTGCTTCCAGGACCCTGATCCCAGAGTTGGTCATCCTTTGTCAGGAGCTAGATTCTGGACTCCGGGATTCTTTGCCATGATGTCTTCTTTCATTAAAATGGTATTATCGCATGGAATCCCCGGGCCCAGAATCCAGAGGTCTATTTGTCCAGAGTTTGTGGATGGAAAGGTGGCTTTCTTTTTACCGCGGGTATAAATAGAAGTTACCTATCATTTTCACATTTACCGTGATTAAACACTTAAGCAATCAGAGTGATTTCAGAGTGATTTGCAGCAATTTAGCGATAATCCAGTGCTAATCATTTCGAGCATTTCTGAGCGATTGTGAGTGGTTGGTGGTGGTGATGAGTTGTGATCATTTAGCAGTTGAAGCTGTTGCAAAGCTTTTGCAGAGGTTTCCTTTCCTCTCCTTTTTGCATTTTCAGGTTGGTGCCTCCTCTCCCTTCGGCTTTCCTTCTGTCTAGTGTCACTGGTTTTGTGTTACCTTGCCTTTTTGTTTGTTTGTCTTTCATTTTTTTCTGGTTTGCCACCCGTTGGTGGGTCAGCTCTGCCAGAGGGTTGTCCGCCCTCTGTGCAAGTGTAGTCTAGTCTGTATATAATGTAGGAAGTTGTAAATATTATGTGCTTTTCCTAGTTTCTTGTAAATGTTTTCTCTGTAGTGTATATATGTAAATTTGGTGTATATTTATTGTATATCCCTCTAGTTTTCATGTATATATCCTTCAGCTCTAGTGTATATTCTATGTGTATCCTATCAAGTACCCTAGCAAGCTTGTTGTCCTGCCTCTGTTGCTGGTTTTAGTCCGCGAGCTCGTTCTGAGAAGAAAACCACCTATTTGAAACTCGGTTCTCAGCTGATTTTAAATAGGTAGTTTTCTCTCTCCTCCATAAACTAGCCTGACCTTCATTTATGACCCATGCGTGCATTTAAATTTTTCCAAGTGGCCTTCACTTTTTGTGCATTTGGACAGTTGGCTCCGCCGTCATCACCATAACTCCCATTTATTACTCACCCACGTGGCGCCCACTTGGGTTTGATGGTTCACTTTTTGTACACCTCTATCAATGGTTACTTCCCTGAGCTTCGGGTCTCTTTCCATCACCCATCCCGTGTCCTTCTTACCAAGTGTGATAAATTTCCTAGACCCAGATAATTAATTAAATCCCTAAGTTCGTAATATGTATATGTATGTTGCCCGAAGTTTTTGAACGAAGATAAATTTTTTAGGGGAAGCAAACACCATGATGGTAAGATCTCCGGACCCCAAAGTATATGTCTATTAATGGGCTCTGACGGTCACCTTTCCTTGCAGGTTCCCGGAGTAGCAAAATTTGCAAATATGTTTGAAGCTTCTGCATCCTCACCACTCGAAAGTCTGGAACTACCCTCCACGACAAGTACCAGGGTGGCAGTTAGATCTAAGATGCCCTAGAGAAATTTCCTATAAGCCTAAAATATGCAAAGGACAGAGTCATTCCGGGCTCAAAGATTGAGTCCAAAGTCCAGTTTATCACCGACACCAGCGTTGGAACATGGCCAGAAATGCAGGCCTTGGTTAAAGTTATGTACATTCAGTGACAGGTTGGAGATCCTCTGGCCATTCAAATTGGAAACTTTGGCATCCTTAAGGCGGCTTGTTTCCCATGCTCTGTGTAGTCACCAGAGCTTATTCTCACACTTTCAGCACACTACAATGCATCTTTTCAGGCTATTATGCTCACATCCCTAGAGCCAATGGGGTACCCTACTCCCTTGGTGTCCCTCAATCCTGTTACCTTCTAGAGGGGCTTGGGGATCCCCTAATTTGACAAACCAGTCGTGGTCACCCAATCAAATGCCTTGTCCCAATTCACTCAGTTGGAGGAAGTGGCCCGTATATACATGAACAATCATTCGATAAAGACCCCGAAGAGGGATCCCAGGAGGATGAAGCTGGAAATCCCCAGGGCCAAATTCAAAGATATCATCCAAATGGGGATGATAGCCTTATGCCGGGTCTTCAAACAACAACATGTCAGGGAGTTCCCTTGGTGGATGTACTACTTTTTGCTAGGTATCAGCATAGGCGAGGAGTATTTTGACTGGGTTGCCATAATTTCCAACCATGTGGACTCCTAGTTCCTCCAACTGGCCAAGAAGAATAATTTTTATATGACTTCTTATGTCCTCTTGGCCCTGGCGCAACAACAGCCCCATACCAATGGGTTACATACAGAGGGTGCGCTCAGGATCGGCCTAGGACAGAAGACCCCTTGGGACCATGTCCCACAAATACAATGGGAGGCCAGCTTCCCAAATTTTTCCCAGGTAAATGATGCCTTTGTTTACTACCACCTGCTCACACCCACCCAAGATGTAGGATACCGGCTGTCCACAGAGGCGATGAATTTCGTCTAGAGTTATGGATATTATTATATACAATTTCAACAGCATACTTATATAAGGTTGATCGGCTTCTCTGGGAAACCCTACTTGTTGACCAAACACTGTGGGGGACAAGATAATCCTCTTGGAATATTGTAGGGAAATGATGGAGCTACAGGCCTTCTTTGCCTTAAAGAAGGTAACAAATGTTCCATTCCCAATCACTTGTGGGAATTATTCATGCAGTTTGGCTGCTGCCAAAGAGGCAGATAGTGAGCTTAAGAGCTATAGCCTGGTAGAATTTTAATTAGCGTGGAAACATTTTGATTTGCATGGAAAGATCGCAGTAGCACTTCCCTTGGCATCAGAGCCCCACCAATATCATATGGAAGATTTTTGGGAGGATTGCCAGGATTACATGGATGTTCGGGGGTGGCATTTTGTCAGGATGACTACAGAGATGATGGAGAGATTGAAGCTACAGAGATTCCTGGAGGACTTTTCAGATATCAACTCCACAGTCGATCCCCAGTACAAGGAAAAGGGGATCGATAAATTGGCCCTTCCACCAGTGAACTGGGATGCATAGGAAGGGCCCATAATTGAAGAGTTCACTCACAACATAGTGGAACACAGCCACCTCTACTTCAAAAAGGTGTGCCCCAAAAGCATCCACCGAGTGCCCCAGTCAGTACCAAAGTTAACTTCGGGGCCTGGGACTTCCTCACAAAGAGTAGATAAAGGAAATGGGGTAGACACAACTCCCACTGTGTATGAAGTCCCTATTAAAGAGAAAATAAGGCAATCGGTAGCAGCCTCCCAGTAAATGAAGGAGAAGCTAATCACATGGCTGGCTACCTCGGTGCTTATGGCCAGGCCAATTCATCCTCTATTCTCCCATTCACTAGCAGCCTTGATGGTTAAGGAAACAGGGGTGGATCCCGTGGAGCAAGTAGTATTAAGGGATGCAGGCCTATCCTTGATTACCCGAAGAAGGAGGAGGCTTGACCCAAAGCCCAAGAAGGAGCCAGAGTTGGGGATGCCCCAAACTCCACAAGTTGAGATCCTTTCTTCTGACTCCCCAGAGCTGGAAAATGAAGTAGAACCTGCCGATGTCCTAGCCAACCCTCCTCTGCAGGATGAATTTGATGACTTTTTTGCAATCGACGAGTTTGGTAATCTTCAAGGGGACATCAAGAAAATAGAGGTTGAAGTCCCAGCAGAAGAGGAAGCTGAGGAACAAAGACCTGCACAAGAGCAGGAGGAAAATATGGAAGAAGAGGAGGTAGAGCAGGAGATCACTTCTGAGGTTTTGGAGATGCAAGATACAGGGGTAGACCAACAAAAGCAAAGTGAACAAGCGACATTCACTGAGGGAACCAGACCTACGGGAGAAACCATAACCTCAGCCACCACATTCCAAGTGCCACTCCCTAGAGTGACCTTTGGGTAGGTAATAAATATGGAAAAAATGCTAAATCTTGTCCCGATACCTCCCTTATTACCAAAGGATATATAAGAAGAAGAAGAGATCCCGGCGATAGAGGCCGAAGAGCAAGAACAACAAGAGGAGGAAACCCCGGGGGCAGCTAATGAAGGTCCAGACAAAGCTAAAGATATAGAGGATAGGGCTAACGAAAAAAACATCACCTCTCCCTAGCTGAAATGATGGCTCAGGTCTAGGGCCAACCAAAGGCCAAGAAAGCCCAGACGGTTCATACTCTTCTAATCGGGCCGGGAGGAGAAACAGTTGTCATTGTTGCAACACCTCCCCTAGACATCGATGAGGCAATGATGAGGCCAAAGATTATGATATCATAGAGATATCACTAGGAAAAAGAGGTAAACAAGGTGAAGTGAACTTGTTAAAAGAGGCTACCATCATCATGGAAGCCCAATATGAAAAGGAGGCCCAAAGGCTCAAGGCAAAAAAGGAAAAGACAGCGAACCTTATGGGATTTCTTACTGAGCTGGCCAGGCCTATTAGTGCCATTCCTTTGGAGGCCTCCACATCTGATGCACCATTACCACAAAGCAACATTGACTCCCTACGAGCAATGAAGAAGAAGGCCCAAGCGGTCGATGAGTGGGTCTCTCTGCAAGTAGGAAACACCCAGCGTTTCCTAGTATCCACCCTTCCAGATTTATATGTGGCTCGACACATTCTGCATTAGGCATAAACCATCCTTAACATATGGCAGGGTGATATGGAAAACTACGAGGCATGGAAGGTAGAACTAGAAGAGCTCCTCAGCCTTGGGGAAGAGATGGTCTCTGAGTCTAGGATTCTGGGAGAAGAATCATTCGATTTTGTGAGGACCCAGCACTCCAGACTTGACCTCACATTGGAATTACTCAAGCAACTGGTAGGGGTTCTGCACAATAAACTCAACACAGTTCAATATTCTTCAAATAAGTACAAGGCATTTGTTACAAAGGTCTCCGGAGCTGACCCATTCAGCACTAATACATGCACTCTGGAGGAGTATGTTTTGGGTAAGTTTGATTAATTAATGGAGTCCAAATATCAATCCCCGGAGGGATTGGATGGGACTCAAATGATAGGGCTAACTTGCATGGTCCTTAGTGGCCATGACACGAAAAAAATGACTGATGAGTTCAAGCATAATGTTCCAAAGCTATGGGAACAAATTGAGGCGGCTAAGTACCAGCGGTCCAGCCTCAGAGAAATTGATGAGGATGGAATCTCCTACCTTCATCAAACCTTCAATAACAACAAGCAACAATAAAGTTTCTCCGGAGGCTGGAGAAAACCCAAGCATTCTGTATTCTTTATTCTTTCAGAATGTAAGTTCCCAGATCCTGGAGTCCCGGATCCTAAATTTTGTATTCTTTGAAGTGATCCGTATCCCAGTCCCCAAGGCCGATCGGTCACTTTTAGAAGCGGTTAATAAAGACTGTCAGAGGGTAGTTGGCTACATTGAGGAACATCGGATCAAAAGTTGGTTTTCTGACAGATGGTCTTCTCGAGGTGCCACTTTGGATGTACACCTGGTGCATTGGAGGCAGGGTGTTTCATTTCCCATTTATGAGGCATGTAGCCTTGATCCCCAGAGATCGGATTGCTTCCTTCTGTTTCCTGGCTCTCTTCTCGAGGATGATTCTTCCACTCTACCTTCTTGTCTTATTCTTTTGACATGTCAGGCATATTCGATCTTGAGATCTTTTGTAGGGTGGCGCAAGTAGTACCGGCCCCCAGATATTATATTTTATTGCAGTGTAATGTAAAATAGGGTTAGGGTTAGGGTTAGATGAAAATGTGTATAAATAGTAAGTCTGGCCCTTTTCCAAGGGTCAGTGAAATTGATGATTTTGCTATCCACAGTAATAGAAAAGTGGTATTTTCATTTCAATTGATGAGCTCAATTCTCCATTGTTTAAGCTTTCAATAGTTAGACGCTCCCATGGAGCCACCATTGTACCACACACCAGTGCTAGCTGGAAGAAATATTAATGAAGAAGGGAGAGTCCTTGCAATGATGTTGTTGGCATTCGATCTTCTGAGTTAATGGTATTTTATGTTTTATGTTCTTCATATCTTCTGCTCTGATATTGTAAGTAGATTAACGACCTCCTTTCCCTTGCTACTGATCAAATATGGACTGATGGTTGTGTATTTCTTTGGTATTTAGTATAGTATATCAGAGCATTATTGATGTATGGGATGTTTAAACATAACTATAAGTAGATGAGACATTTCTAACCCTGCAAGATCTTTTCAGTTTATTTGTTAAGTGTAGAATGCTTGGAGAAACCTCACCTTCCTAAATCCTTGGAGAGAATGAGTTGAAGAAACCAGCTATCCCCCTTGAAAATAGTCACTTCTCCCAACCGAGCCCCACACCATCAAGACTCGACACCTAGGTGCTTGGAGGCCTGGGGAGTCTCACTTCCCCAGATAACCTTTGCAGGTGGAGTTGGCCAGTACCCCGGTACCCGGTGACAACTTATGACTGTTGACAGACCCGGTTAACAAAACCTTGTCAACAGGTTCTAATACAAAGTATGCTTGCAGGTGTTGGAAAGGGTCCTATGAACATCTTGGAAACCCTAATCTTCTTTGTGGATTGAACAATGATCAATTTGGATCAATTGGAGCCTTTTAGGCCAAAGGTGCAAGAAAGACCATTTGAGGTCTAGGAGGAAGTTTGGAAGTGTTTTATTCTACAAGATGGTGTTCACTATTTGGAATAATTAGGATCTTGTGCTAATCTTCCTAAGTATCTTAGGGTTAGTGAAAGAACCGTAGTACATCAAGATATTGGCCTAGGAGACCCTAGAAGAATCTAGGGAAAGCAAGACTAGTGCTACATCACTCATCCCTTTCTCTCTACCTCCCCATCTCTTTCCCCCTTCCCCTCTCTCTCCCCATCCTCTCCCCTCCCAACATCTTTTATGCAACGACCTTAGATCTTTGTATCTCCACCATTTCGTTCTCACAAATATACCTAATTGTTATGGTGGCTTCACCAATCTAGGAAGATTGGTGGCTTGATCTGAATGATAATTTTGTTTAGATCATGTTGCAATTATGCCCAATTTTAGTCATTTATCTTTGTGATGGACTTGAAATATTATACATATGTTTAGATAGTCTTATTTCTCTCAATATCAACTACAAAATAAAAAGCATAATAGTGAATTTCTTGCTATTAGTAATCCTTATAATAGAAGAATTTCTACTTTTCATCTCTCTCTCTCTCTCTCTCCAACTCTCTTCCCCTAAAGTTCTAACACTAAATTTTAGGGATGAAAATTGTGAATAGGTTAAGGAAGCTTGACCTATTCATATTTGTGGTCCCTAAAGATGAGCCCACAACTTCACTACCCAAAAGAAATGGTTTTAATATTAAAAAATTGTACTCATTATTAATGTGTATGGATTATTAATGTGTACATTTTTTGACACTATGGATATTGCAATCATTTGGCCACAAGAATCTTAACAACCAAAACAAAACAAAACAAAAAAGTTTAGGGAAAGTACCACATATGTGCTACTTTGTATTAAAGTGGATTTTCAATGTCCAAAATCCATAAGTTACAATCATACTAAACATACCATATTCTAATTTAGGGAATATTTATCTAGAGATTCCAAAAAAATATTCAAACAACTATATGAGTTCCCTAGTGCTGATGCAATACAAACTTACTTGGTAAGTTTAGGCTTATTTTTCATTGATCCATCTGAGAGAGAGAGAGAACTAATTATTCTACCACATGAGTTTTCCTTTTATGTCTCTCCAACACTTGTTTGAGTTCCTTCAAGATTATTATGCATAATTTTTACTTTAAGGTTCATATGTTTGAAATATCTAGATATTTGAAATATATCAGTGTTCTCCCTCCCTCCAACCCTACCTAGACATCTCTAGAGAGAGAGACCACAAGGAAGAATACTGATAATCCTACCACATTAGTATGGCTTCATGTTAGGCCCAAAGAAAACAAGCACAACTGAGAGGGGTGTGAATCAATTGTACTGACAGAAATTAAAACATTAACAATTGAATCACTTATAGATTTAAAAGATAAAAAATAATTCAAGATCCATAATACATAACTCGCAACATTGGATTTGTTGATGAGGAAACCCGGTTAAGGGAAAACCCCGGTGGGAGTCAAACCCACAATATAAATATACTCTACTAAAAGAATTGCCTGGTTAAGAGAAAATAAGAACAAAGAAGAATGCACTTGCATCCACAGGCCCACTGCTCACAATACAATGATCTGGACCTCAGTCGGGTTAGGTAATACTAAAAGGGGGGTGAATCAGTATTACAACACTTATTAAAAAATTTCAACCATTTAAAATTTAACCATATACTTTATGAAATGAAAAGAACATAAGAAAATAACACAGTACTCATAAAACCATAGTTTTGTTATTGACGAAACCCTGACCGAGGGAAAACCATGGTGGGGATGGTACCCACAAGCATGCACTAAAGTATAGTGTCCCTGTTAGGAGACCTAGCCCTGTTAGGAGCAGCATATTACATAGTACAATTCCTTGTTAGAGGAATAACAACCCTATTAAAGGTATACAACACCTTGTTAGGGGCCAACTAATCTTATAGCTCTTACAAAGTAATTCTATTACAAAATGTACTTAGTAGTGAACAAAACAAGCATCTCTAATGCTTACATAGTTCTTGTCATAGATCATTTATCATATTTTTCATCATCTGCTCTACAATTTGCATATCATCCATCCAATCATCTTACACACATCCA
The DNA here is from genome assembly GCA_018584345.1 of Thuja plicata. Classification (NCBI taxonomy): domain Eukaryota; kingdom Viridiplantae; phylum Streptophyta; class Pinopsida; order Cupressales; family Cupressaceae; genus Thuja; species Thuja plicata. The sequence goes on along the minus strand of MU225029.1, from coordinate 1,849,462 downwards.
TATCTTCACTCAACAAAAATTTCTCCATATATATATCTTATCTCTTAACTAAGTCACCTCTCTTAACCAAATATTACATAGTCGGCTCTCAATACAAAATACATCTAATAAAACAAATATCAAATGCAAAGTTATCACTCTTACATAATCAAAGTGTAGGTTATCAAAAATCATAATCCAACTTTGATTGCCTTGAATCCATGTCATACTCTCTGAATCATCGCTTATGTCCAACTGCTCTATATCACTGTTCTTTTGTTGCCTGTTTGTCTTCAAATATCTCTAAATTTCTATAAACTTTTTAAAAAAAAAAATCAATCTTAGGTGGAGGTCACATATACCTGATACTATCTTCCTCTAAGATCAGTTTCCCTAATTCATCGACCTCGATCTTTGATACCAAAAAAACCTTTGTAACTCTGCTTCTGTACTTAGTCAATTTCAGAGTCATCAAAACTCAACTTCATAGGAATCGATCTGTAACCCAAATTTTTTTCCATAAATCAAAACCAAAAATTGAATCTCACCATGAAAAATAGATCACTTTCCAACAATCTCTCCCTTTGGCATTGATGGAAACACTTAAAAAAAATGACTAAGTGTTTCAACAAAACTGTCTCTCCTTCTTTCTCTATTTTGTTTTTTTTTTCTTCCCTATACATTTTTCTTCTCTATCATTTTTCTTCTCTTCTCCTCCTTTGAAAACAATTACAAAGGTGTATACAAAGTAATAAAATTAGTGATTTCTCGCTAGTTTTAGAATATCTTGAAAGGAATCTTCCAAGATCTTCACTTTTGTACTCCATGACTTCAGCAATAGTGGACTAACATGAATTAGTCCATTCAATGAAAATGATGTAGTCTCTCCTTCTTTCAAATTTTTAGGCATAGAGTTAGTCAATGCATTTGTTGTCTTCTCCAAGTCTGATAGGTGTGCTTCAATTATGGATAGCTTAGGAGTGATTAAACTCTTCAGCAAATTGAATCTAGTCAGTACTCTCCCTTTCTCATTATCCAGTATATCTAGTTTTTCCATTATTCTTATTACTTCCTTGTCCAATTCTATTACAGATTGTGAAGAGGTTTCACAACTATCAATCATATTATTCAAAGCTGCCCTTTCCTTAGAAATGATGTCTTCAATGTTCTAAATATGCCTAATAGGACTCATGTAGTAACTAAATAGCTTTCTTCCATGTCCAATGCAACTCTTAATATTTGCAGTAGTGGTCTTCAAAATTATCAAGTCCCATGAAATATACTTACAAACTTTGGATAAATTTTTCTCTAAGTAGTTATTTTCTACCTTCTCCTTTTCAATATTTATCAAACTCTCATAATAGCCATCAAATTCATCAAGTGTTATATTTAGGTTTTCAATGTCATATCTGTGCTAGAAAACAATAGGTATTGGAAGCAATTTGTTCACAGTATCAATTTCTCTAGTTATTACCTTAGCCTTTTTGTCACCTTTTTGTTCTAATCTCTCCTTGGCTTTAGTGAGTGTAGAAAAAGCCAATTTTACAAGCTCATCTTCATCCATGCAATCAACATCAAAATTTGTTGTATTTTTTTTTCTTGCCAACAATGAAGTAGAAGATGTGATTACATAATTTTTACTTTCACCTTTTTCTTCCCCTTCTTTATGTCCTTCATCCTGCATTATTTCACTCTGTTCTTTCTTCTGCTCCTCTTCCTCTTTCTGCTCTGCTTCCTCAGCAATTGTGTTTTCGATATTTTTTGTAAATGGGTCCTTCTCATCATTAGTGGTGTCAAGTGTTATAGATACACTAGAAACATAGAAAATATGGTTGTGTATTAACTTTGTTCTTCTCATCACTTTCCTCAACTGGTTTTGAACTCTCTCCCATTCCTAAGATTGTAGGCGAAGTAGTTTTAGGAAGTGGGGTCTCCTTGGGAGTAGGATTCATCAATATTTTCTCTAGTGATTTCTGAGTCTCCTCAATGATTTCATCATATCTTCTTGTCATGATTTTCAATAGTCTGATATTTTTTCTCAGCAAAGGTTTCAATTATTTAAGTATTTTGTCCCTTTCTTGTAAAGATATCACAGGTAGCATGTTGTCAATTTCCTGATTTTTGATTGTTTTATCTTCTAGCTATGCTAACTGTTTTCATGTCTCTAATTTTCCATATAGATCTTTAGGTACACTTCCCTCAATTTCCAATAGTGTCTTCTTGAAAACAAGTAAGTGATTAACCACAATATCTTCAATCTTAAGTTTTTCAACTTCACCATACCTGTCATAGTATTTGTTTATTGTAACTAGCTTACCTTGATTAATAGCTCTCTTCTCAATCATCTTCATGTCTAGCTTCCATATGTGCTTCTCCGTTTAAGTTTTCTTCTCTTCTCTTACAATACTTGGTTCCATAGGTGATGTCTTCCTACTAGACCTGGTGTTTACTCTAGGAGTAATCTTCTCTACTTGTGATGTCTTCTGTGATGGAGGAGGCGGACTATCTATCATCACTACTTTAGCAGTGGGAAGGGTTGTAGTACTAGAACTTTCCAATCTAGAAGATCGCTTTGCCATTTTATTTTTCACTTCTTTCAATTCATCTTCTATCAGTCTTGACTTAATACCACATTCATGCACAAGGTTGTCAACTTCCCTTTTCCTCAGACCTCTAGTCTGTTTCTTTCTCACCTTAGCAGATATCTCCTCATAAGTTCCCCATCTTTCCTTAGTTGTATCAATTTAAGATGCAAGAACATGTTCAACTTGCATAGTAAGTACCTTTGAACTTACCTCATATCCCATAGGATAACACCATTTCTTCCTTGGCATGACTACCTCCAAGCATACACAACCAGTTTCAACCATGAAACAAATTTTATCTTTGTACTTCTCAACTATGTCATCAGATATTCTATATTTATTTTTCATCTTTCTTTGAAGGATTTTGATCATGCCAAATAGTTCATCATCAACCCATTTTTTGTTTTGTCTTCTATAACTCTATGTGATCTGAATACCAGTAGGTATCCCTAATTTCCAACCACTAGGGTGCATACCTAGAAATTTGTGTTCAATGTGGATAAACATATGTACCAATATTGAGCCAAATCTAAAGGTCTCCATTCTGTCTTTCTTTACCAGTTTCACATTTTCAAGAAATTGTTGTGCCAACACTTCGCATAGGTTATATTTTACATTTTCTTTTACCATTCTCCATGTCATCATGATAACTCCTACAGATACTGAATTAGGTCTACTTTTGTAGTATAATTTATAGCCAAGTATCATAGCAATTAGTCTCACATCTTGTTGAAAGATCTCATTCACAGTCATTGCTCGCCTGTCCCATTTAGAGTGTGTTAGGGTTTTGACTTGATTCTTCACATTCTTTTCTGCAACAGGAATGATTCTTGTATTATCCAATCTAGTAGCCTCATCAATTAAATCACTACAAATCTTCATAGGCTGCTCGCCTATCCAAATGAATTGATCATGTACTCTTCTCAATAATATCTTGAACCACTCTTCTTCTTTGAATTCATACAAATCTAGACTTTTCATAATACTCAATTGATCAATGTGTTTGTGTTCATCTCTCATAATTCATGTATCAGTCATATAATCCATCTCAGTAGACATCTCATCAATTCCCAGTATATCATACTTACAATGAATGTAAGCCCTAATATCTTCTATGTGTAAAACTCCTTAGGGTGTTTGGTAAAATTCTCCTTCTGGGTCTTCTTCACAATACTTGAATGAATGTTTCTTAAACTTATACCTAGTTCAATCTACAAAATCATAAATAACAGGTGCATCCATAGCTAGATGATGTAAATACCTCTTTCAAACTAAATTCTGAGTTTTTGCTTCAATAAATCACATAGGGAAAATGTAGGATAGACTGAATCTCTCTTCTCTCTGATCTCCTTAGGTCACTCTTCGTTAAATGGTGAATAAATAGATCTTCATATGGTGCTTTATACAATGTTTAAGTTATAAAAGTTCACTTTACCCAATACTGTCCAGTCGACTATAGATCTTGCAATAAAAATATATGCGTCGGCTGAAGTTGCACTCTTAACTATATACTCCATGATGTCATCTATGTTCATACCTAATCTCGCATGAGCTCAATCCACATGTTATGGGGTGGGATATAATCTGATTTCTTTATCCAATACTCCCCCTAAGGCCATGATCGGCCAATTAGGTCTATTTTGGTTTACTTCCATCAGGAAAGGATCTAGTAGCATCTACTATCTCTCCCTGAACCAATGTCTCACTTGTTTCTTTGATCTTCCATATCTTACCACTGTTGCTATCTTCTTCTTTCTTAAAAAAATTGTCAAAATCATTCTTCAAATCTGAAACACTCTTAGCAATATCATTTTCATTCTTCTGTGACTTCATAGCAGGTGGTACTCTTATGTTGTTTGCTCCATTATATCTGAAAAATGTCGCTATATGACCTGGATTATTGCATTTGTAACATATAGGAGGTCTTCTTTCCTGATTTACTTTCAGCGTACAATACTTCACAATGTGTCCAATGTTATTACACTTGTATCATGTAGGTTTCAATGTAGGTTCTCTTCCATTATCTTGTCTATATCTAGATTGATTATGTTTCTTGCATTCTACTTTCTTGTGCCCATATCCATTACAATTAAAACAATAGCTAGAAAAGTTCTTAAAAGGGGCATCACCTCTGCAGTCTCTTTTCATGTGTCCAAACTTGTTACAATCAAAGCATCTATCTCTTAAAGGTCTGATCTTCTCTCTAGGTTCTTCAATAGTAGGTTTTTCAACATCAATCTTTGCATCATATTTGTCTTCCTGATTCTTTGAGCATTCAACTTTATTGAAGCCAATACCAGTCATATAACCTTTAGGTTTTTGTCTGTCTCTTTGTTCATTGATCAAATCACTGCTGGTGTGAAGTTTCTCAATGTGTTTCTTTGCCTCAACAAGTTCACCTTTTATAATTAGATTGTATTTCTCCAATTCTAGATACTTGTTCTTGTAGTTGTCAGCCTCATTCTTCATTTGTTCTAATTCACTATTCAAGGTTTCTTCAGTCTTCTCCTTAGCATCCTTTTGTAACTGTATCACTTTATTCATAGCCTCATTCTCAAGTTTCAAAGTTTAATTTTCTTCTTCAAGTTGCTTCATCTGATCTGAATTGTCTTTGTCTGAATCTTCTTTTATCTAAGCCACAAGATCCTCTCTCTGAATTCTATAAATTTCAAGTTGTTCTCTGAGTTTCTTTATAAATTTCTTAGCTCTTCACATGTTGAATCTTAATTCTCCATTATCTTCTTTTTCTTTGTCAAGGTTTTCAAACGCAGCATCAAATTTTTCTTGCAAATTGTCGAAATCCATTCTAATCTCCCTTAAGCTATTAGACTTTCTCACCCAAGGGCCAAAAGATTTGATACCAATTGTTAGGATTAGGTAATACTGAGAGGGTGGTGAATCAATATTACAACACTTATGAAAACTTTTCAACCAATTAAACATTAACCATATACTTACTAAAATGAAAATAACACAGTACTAATAACACCATAGTTTTTTTGTCGAGGAAACCCTAGACAAGGGAAAACCCTGGTGGGGATGGTACCCACAAACATGCACTAAAGTATAGTGTCCCTGTTAGGATACCTAGCCCTATTAGGAGCTGAGTATTACATAGTACAATTCCTTGTTACAGGAATAACAACCCTGTTAAAGGTATAGAACACCATGTTAGGGGCCAACTGAGCTTACAACTCTTACAAAGTAATCCTGTTACAAAATGTTCAAAGTAATGAACAAAACAAGCATCTCTAATTCTTAGATAGTTCATTTCATAGCTCATCAATGATCTCTATCATCCTCTTCTCTGCAATTCACATATCATCCATCCAATCATCTCACACACATCTATATCTTCGCTTGACAAAAATTTCTCCATATATATATCTTATCTCTTAACTAAGTTGGATCTCTTAACCAAAAATTACAAAGTCGGCTCTCAATAAAAAATACATTGAATAAAACAAATATCAAATGCAAAGTCAGTGCTCTTACATAATCAAAGTGTAGGTTATCAACAATCATAATCCAACTCCAATTTCCTGGAGTCCGTGTCATACTCTTTGAATCATCGCTTCTGTCCAACTTCTTTGTATCATTGTTTTGTTGTTGTCCTTGTGTCTTCAAATATCTCTAACTTGTTGTAAACTTTACAAAAACAAAATTTATCTTAGGTGGAGGTCACATATACCTCATACTATCTTCCTCTAATCTTTCTTTCACTAATTCATCAATCTAGATCTTTGATACCCAAAATACCTCTGTAACTCTTCTTTGTACTTTGTCGATTTCAGATTCATCAAAACTCAACTTCATAGGAATCGATCTGTAACCCAGATGTGTTGCCATAAATGACAACCAAAAATTGAATCTCACCATGCAAAATAGACCACTTTCCAACATACCAATCAATCACTAATAACAATTACAAAGGGTGGACAAACTATCCAATGCAACTAAACTAACTTACATCGCCTGTAATGCCAATATAGTTCTAATGAAGTACAATTTATGCCTCAGTTAAAAAATACAAACATCTCTTTCTACACTTTCCACCACACACATTGAAATCACAAATGATTTTCTACTGGTACATATTACAATGAATAATCAACAAGGTCTACTAGGACCAATAAATATAAATACTATGAATAATAAGCTCAAAAAACAATTCAATCCAAATCAAGCTGGCCAGGACTTAGAAAGGACTCAAAACATCATCCACGAACACACAACAATATCACCAAATCCATGCCACAAATTACAACACATTACTTTACCAAGCCGACAAAGACCTAAATGAAAAAATATCAACACGCTCAGGAAATCACCAAATTCAATCACCAAGAATCATCAAAATAGCCATAATACAGTCTAAGAACACTACAGAGTAGCATGAATAGCCTCTGAAACCTCCATAAAATCTCAACCTTGAAATCCAGACTTTGTTTGTACTGTTCATCATGAACACTAAACAATGAACACTGAACTCTGTCACACCAAAATGATAGCTTGCCAAAATCTAAATCATGAACAACACTAGTTGAAGGTAAAACAGTGAGTCCCAAATACACCTCTAACTTCGCTTGATCAAAATCAATAAAACTAATCAAAACCAAATAAAAAAATCAACCTGTGAAACATCCTAAACAACAGACACACTAAAATACTAGTACTTGATAAATCACTCATATCTCACTCCAAATGTCATGTGAAGTTCTGTAAGTAGACAAGAATCAACTATAGACATATCTAAACCATGACTTACGATTGCAAGACAATAGAAACAACATATCACCTGAACAACTGAATTTGTCTCTACTGAAAAAAACATTGTCTACAACAACAATAGTATGTTGACATCAATGATAAAATATTAATGTTAGCACACATAGACAAGGCCTAATCAACAATCTATGACATGCTCAATAATATTCCACCAATCTCCCCCTTTGGCATTGATGACAACATATGAAGTGAAAATTTGGTCAATGGACAAAGATAATATATGCACTTGATTACTCTAAATATACAACAAGACAACTTAATATATCCATCTTATCACTCTAAATATCTAGCTTCAAAGTTCTCAACAAGACCTATTTTTCACACAATCTTCTCCCCCTTTAACATCAATGGAAAATGACCAAAGATATCAAAAGAACTAAAATCACCTCAAAAGGCTATTAAAACTTTATAGTATCAATCCAAAAGATCCTTAAGACTACTCCCCCTAAGGAGTAGTCCCCAACTCATCAATCTAGAGAATAATATTTTGATAAGGTTCTGGATTGATGTCATCCTTAGCATCATCTACTCTAATCAGGAGGGGCCATTACCCCAAGCTATTTTCTGAGATATTCAAATGTATCCTTCGATAAAAGCTTTGTAAAGATATCAACAGTTTGTTCCTTAGTAGATACATAATCCAAGATTACTTCCTTGTCATTGAATATTTTCCTCAATAAATGATACTTAGTATAAATATGCTTTATCTTTGAATGTTGCATATGATTCTTTCAAATATTTATAGCACTTGAGCTATCACAATAAATAATAATAAGTTCATCAATGTTTAGCATTAACTATTTCAATATTTGCTTCATCTAAACAACTTGAGTGAAATTAATAGTGTTAGCATACAGTTTTTCCCTTTTCTCTAAATTAATCTCTGACTCTTTTAAAGAACGAGAACAAGAGAAAAAATCTTAACACTAACAAATGAGTTGCTAAAAGCAAACTCTCTACAAATTACAAGGTGCAACTACCTTCTAAAAAGATTTTCAATATGATCTTATTAAACATAGAAAATTAACATCATGTGTTCTTTTCACCAAAAACACTTAAGGAAAACACTCAGTCCATCAACATGAAAAGAATGTGCAGATTTTAGAGAAAAACATCTACTTCTATCCCAATCTCAAAAATTTAATTTCTTGAGTCTAAACTTCAGTTACAATTCTCTCTGTCACTTCTAAGCATAGAAACCATCCATATCACAGTTAAGCTTTATTCAACATAACTTATCTCCATAAGAAAATAAATTAGATAAGATAAATACTAGTATTTATCATTTTAAAAGCTTAAACATAAACGTAACACCATAGGATATTTCATATATTCTGTAATATCAGTCTTCAGAAAAATTGAAGATAAGTTTTTAGAAAATAGTTTCTCTCAAACTCAGAGAGCCGAACCCTTAAGCAGTTAAAATTTTTTCAATAAATAGCCATGTAGGGATTCAACAACTAACTAAGTAAAATTTTCTTTCTTGAAAGTAAATATTTCTAGATCCAATAACTATCCTAAGAATTAACCAAAAAAAAATTGGACTGCAAGCAAAAAATGCCTTCAAGAAGTTGCCAAGTGTTCCAGACGGTTAAGGAGTTGAGGTCACTACATGTCACGCTACATTCCAATCTTCAAATGCATCTGTAAACATAGATATTACCGGTTGGTGTGGCAAACCAATAAAATTGATCCTCTGTTGTTAGGAACCTGTGTGTTCCTTCTGTTTATTTTGTTAGTGTAGTGTTGTTGGACGCATATGCTTTGTAAGTCGTCCCGTGAGTATAATTTATTATCCCACATGCATAGGTAGTATTACTTTTATAGATCGTACTTAGTATATAAGAGTAGGTTGAGGCCTTTGATAGGGACGGACAAATTTATTGTATTGAGCTTTCTCAAAGGAGGTTACCCCCTTGAAGTGGCCCGCGATCAATAGATTCATTCTGAGTTCTGCTATTGCTCTATATTCTGTTATTTCGTGCATTCTCACCAAATTGCTATAACGAGGTTCCTCTCATCTGTTTCCAGACTTCTTTCTCCCTTTTGATCTCAGCTACCTTTTCTTTGTGCATAACCAAATGACCTTGCTGAAGGATCATCATTGATTCTATCCACGCAAATTTTGTGAAATGCTCATCTGTAGGTGTCTTCATCCTTTTGATCTCGTCAAACTAGGTGTTTACATCCTTGATTACCTGTTCAACCGGTTTATCTGACTCCTCTTGAGCTTCGTGGCACCGCTCATCAATCCATTTTATATCATTAGAGATGATTTCTTTAATCATTCTTAGCCCCTTCATGAGATCCTTTACCTCAGAAATTCTCATGGCCACAACTTCATTTCTCCATTCTATACATTCCTTTATAACATAGAGAACTTTTTTATCCAATCCTACCACTGACCTCTCCATGAGGATCTTCTGCAAATAGTACTCTTCAACTTCTTCAATCCAATGGAGCTCTCTGGTCCAGGTAGTCTTATCTAGCTCCCATTCTTCAATGCTAGCTTCTACTTTCTTTACCAGGTGATCTCCTTCATTATGGGTTTGATCTAGATGACTTAGCTACTTGACAACCTCTGATTTTACGTGCTCTACCCAATCATCAAATGCTTTTCTCACTACCTTGCTTCTTTGAATTTGGTCAAGAAATCGTTGATTATCAAGGAATTTCACAACAATGGAGGCCAAAATTTCACTTAGAGGAAAGGGTTCAGGATGTTGGATGGTATTGACATATGGGCCATACTCTTCCTAGCCTCTTTCATTTCTTGTTTGTCCTTGGCATCTTTCCAGATTCTACTGGCAATTTTCTTATTTGACACCTCGACAAATCTCATATCGGTGACTCTGGTGTCCCTCCCTAAATCCACCTTGGATATTTGAAAATCTTGGAGTGAAGCCTCTCCTTCAGCTTTGTCCTCTTTAGGTTTTTCAATCTCTACCATCCAGTGACCATTGCTTTCATTAAAATTGATTATGGATTCCATCTTCATTTTCTTAACCATAGAAGATTTTCCCAAATGCCTGCTTACTACATCATCAATGGGTACTGATAAAGGAACCACATTTATTTTCTTGGCTACCAGGGTCTCTAGCCATGGTGGGGTAGCAAAGGTTTTCTTTTGAGTATCATAGTTACTCAAAAGAGCTAGCGAGTCTTTTGAAGTATCCTCTATTTCCTCCTGTATCTGTTGATCATCCGCCATCTCAGGTACACTGTGGTCTTTAACTGGAACTGCTTTTCAATCAAGGTCTAATGAGTCTAAATCCATGATGATTCTGGGAGTAGCTTTCTGCCTCTGAGCCCTTTATTTTACCCTTAGACTTGATCTGTTCAATCAGACTTTAGGTTCAGCTTGGTCTTGAACTTGAACTTGTGAAGAAATTGGTTCAAGTTCATGTTCAACTTCTGTTTTAGCTTTTCCTACACAAGATTAATCAACACTTAAGTTAGTTAAAATATAAGTTTTCTTCTTAGTTGAACTCCTCTTTTTGGTTTTTACATGTTTCGTGGCTGACTGCAAGGGAGTAACATAAATTCTTTTCTTCAACAACCATGCTTTTGTTCTTTCAATCACCCTTTTCATTCTTTTATGCAAATCATCTTCTTCTGGCACTGTCCAATCTAACTCAGGAATAGGGAGGGCCTCAACCTTCTTTGAGTATTGAGAGTCTAAGAAATCAATATCACTATCTTCCTCTACCCCATCTATATCCAAATCCAGCTTCAAGGTGATGATTTGGTTCAAAGTTAACCGGGACCACAGTATTTTCCTTACCTCCAGTTCTTCAGAATAGTTGGCCAAAAAATCCTCTAACTCAGGGATGTGCATGAATGTCTCTGGGACATTGAGATTTGATCCTGCAAAGACTCTATAGTTAAAATTGACCCTAGGAGTATAAGTCTGTAAATAGAGGGCATCCAACTCTTCTTTTATAGTCATAGCATCTTGGAAACTTTTGCACCTGTAGTACCCTAATTCAATAGGGAAAAGAACACCTAAATTCTTCTTTGGGGTCCTAGTCTTTTGTTCAACCAGAACAAGCTGCTTGCATAGCTCCATTAAGACTACATCGTCTAAACAAAATCTAGGAAGCTTTAGGGGTTCCTCATCAAACACTCCAACCCTAAGATAGGTAAATGTTGGAAACTGTATGTAATGATAGCCATAAACATTGATCACCTATTTAGCTTCTTCAGAAAGCCTGCAATTTTCTTTCCCTCACAACTCAAAAACTAACTTTCCTAAAAATTTGTCATTTACTATTTTGAACACACTAGAGAACTTCTCCTTATATAAGCATGTGAAGTAATCATATATCCTCATATCACTTGTCCACAATTCATGAGGTAATCCTTCCCAAGCTCGGCAACATGCTAAGACATAAACAAGGTAGGAAGACATATAAAATGCCGTCAAATTAGTCACGTTTAAGAGATCTTTGTGGAGCTTTTCTGCTATTAGGTCAGCCCAGTCAATAAACTTATCTCCTTATATAATCTTCTGGATGAAACAGTACATCCAATTTTCCCAATGAAATGCATGGGGATTCCCTTTCACCCTATTTAGAAGAAGCACCATATCAGCTATGTCCTTTCAGAGGTGCTCAATTGTCAGAGGCTTTGGCAACCTTGATCCTCCTTTCTCTAGTTTCACAAGCCATACCTGGGCTATCGAGGAGCTATATTATTTCTTATCTACCTTGTACACATGATCTACTTCTGTATAAGTCCATGGTTCATACGGCTCCTTATCTGGAATTTTCATGGGCCGCCATTAATGTCTCTCAACTAATATTGACCAAGATTTCTCTTGCCCCATCCTTAATACATCTATTATTAGTGTCATATTTTTTAGCGCACTCCAACACCAATTCAGGGAAAATTAGAGCCGGAGGAAATGCAACAGCTTCTAAAAGTCTGCTTCCTACTAGCTTCCTAGAAAAAGAACCCTCAGAAGCATTTCAGACTCTATCACAAATCTCCCCTAGGTTTACATTCAACAAGAAGGTATCCCCTTTGTCTAGAAGAGAAACTAACAGGTGGGTTCTACTCTCCTCTTTCAGAAGTTTTGGATGGAACAATGACATCTTACCAATATGAAGAGAAAAGACTTACAACACAGAAAGAGCCTCTAAAAACTAAAAAATGCAAAGGGGAAAGATAACTCACTGATTTCCTATGCACCAGTTTTCTGTAAATTTCTCTCCACCAATTCCGTCACTCCTCCTTCTCCAGACAAAATAACTCATAGAAAATCCTTAATCATTCCTGATTTATTCACAAATGTCTTGTAGGATCCTTAATAAATATTTGAAGCATGTCTATAATAAATTTTTTAATGGAAGACTGATTTATTTAACATGTCTAGCCACTCTTAATTAATCCACCAAGTATTTTGGCACGAATATCTCAATTCCCAAGGAAAATCTCTGATAGCCATATCTGTATATTAATGACTCCCTCTACCTCACGCCCCCAACTTCCATTTCCAATTCTCACATGCACAAGCCATATAGTTCAATGGGACAATCTCTTTATGGTAGCTTCCAAAACTTAATAATTACTTGGAGCACTGCAAAACAAAAACCTTCTTTTGGAAGAGAAGACAATCCCACCGAATTCTCCGTGTATAAGCTATCATATTACAAACATGAACTTGAACTTGAACTAACTTAAGATTCAGGACTAGGTTCAAGTTCAGGTTCATCTTTGAGACCGACAGACCTTTTGAGGGATAGAAAAACATGGGTGTTACAAGACTCAGAAGTGGTAATGGGTTGAACTTGAACTTGAACCAACTTAACAAAGTTCAAGTTCAACTTTGACTTAAAGACTTTTACTTACCAAGACTAAAATTGGGAGCTGAGAAAAATGAAGGTAACAACTGGCTTTGACTAGGGACCGGGACTACTCAGGACCAAGGAATGAATCTAGAAACTCAATTGACAAGACAATTTAAACCTAATTAAACTGGGCTGACTTAGCACAACAAAAACTTCTACTCCTACAGACACAATTCAAAAATTTATATACAAGCAAGGAAAAGAAAAGAATTACAACTAGTAAAGGTTGAGATCATACCCATTATATGATAGGGGTAGTTCATCTCCATCAATGTATTTTAGGTTGAATGCATTCAGACCTATAGCTTGACAGATCTCAAATAGTCCCTTCCAGAGAGACTCAAACTTGCCATGTCCTCCTCTTGGCTCTCGGCGCTTATCCCAGAGAAGGATCTTATTGCCCACCATAAATTTTCTTGGCATAGCGCGATGGTCAAAAATCTCCTTCACCTTCAATTGATGGCTAGTGATGTGATCTACTAACTCTGCCCTCTCTTCTTCTATTTTTGACAGATATAAAATCCTCTTCTCCAATGAATTTTGGAAGACTTCATTCTCAACGCACCTTTGTAACTTGGCAGAGGCTAGTTCTAATGGAAGCCACAGTTGTGCTTCAACTCCGAAGACTAATTCAAATGGCATCATACCAATATCCCTCTTTGGAGAGGTTCTATCCGCCCACAATGCCTTGTATAACTTCCTGTGCCAGTCTTTTCCCTTTTCATCTACCAGTTTCTTCATGATGTTAATCAGGTTCTTGTTTGTAGATTCTGCCTAGTCATTTCCTTGCAGAAAATAATCTGAAGAGTGAGATAAATTTATACAATGATCATAGTAGAAGAGTTTAATCTCTTGAGAGGATAAATTTTGAGCATTATCAGCCACTATCTTCAGGGGAACTCCAAATCTAGTGACAATGTTTTCTTTTAAGAATCTACAGACTATCTCAGAAGTGGTTACTTTGACTGGTATCACCTCCACCCACTTGGTAAAGTAATCAGTCACTATCAAGATATGTGTGTGTCTAACACTAGAAGTTGGGTAGATTGGACCAATAAAATCTAACCCCCACTGTTGGAAGGGCTCTTCGATAATCATAGATCTTAGTGGTAAAGCAGCCAACTGAGGTTTTCCTGAGAAAAATTTACACTTCTCACAATTCGCCACCCACCTGTATGCATCTTTAAACATTCTGGGCCAATAGTAGCAATTTCTCAAGATCTTAAAGGCTGTCACAGAGGAAGAATAGTGCCCCCCACATGCTTCATTGTGAAATGATTGCAATAACTTCTGTTGTTGTTCCTTGTCAACACATCGCAAAAACATCCCATCCAATCCCCTTTTATATAGAACATTATCTACTATGACATACTTTGCTTCCTTCAACTTTAGATTTCTTCTCTCTTTAGCTTATAGGTGTTCTGGAGGCTCTCTGTAGGTCAGAAAGAAAGCTACATCTGAAAACCATGAGTCATTTGTCGCTACGAATAGGAAATTGGGTAAACTTTGTTCTTCTTGATTCTTAGCCATCAGTTTACACAAGCCCTTTCCTCTCACTATCTTTGTAGGCTTAATCTCCAAATCAAACTCCTGCACCTTTGCAACCAAGCTAGCCCTATTATTCACTGCAACTTCTTGCTGAGTAAGGATGGTCTTGACAGTAGAATTCAGAACAAAGACCACAGAATGTGAATGAAGTATGTAGTATCAGAATTGTTTAACTACCTTCACTACTATGAACGCCTTTTTTTCTATTTGTGAATAACGTAACTCATGTTTCTTGAGTGGTACACTCATGAATGAGATAGGCACTTCTTCACCAGTGTCATTCTTTTGTAATAGCACCCCAGACATTGTGTGATCTGATGCATAACAGTAGATGATAAAATCTTTTTTGAAATCTGGGTGTATCAATGTCCGAGCATTGGCTATGGCTTCCTTAATCTTACCAAATGATTTGATAGTTGGTTCATCCCACTTGAAATTATGCTTCTCACTTAACAGGTCTACCATTAGTTTTGATGTCTCAGCGAAATCAGGTACAAACTTCCTCAAGAAGTTAACTTGACCAAAAAAGGATTTAATCCCTTTCCGATTAATAGGTAGACACAGCGTTTGGATAGCTTTGACTCTTTTTGGATCAATTTTAATGCCCTCCTTTGAAACTAAATGACCCAACAACTTACCCTCCGTCACACAGAAAATTGACTTCTTCAGATTCAAAGAAACATCGTGATCCCTACACCTTTGCAAAACTTCTTTCAAGTCTTTTAGGTGCTTCTTACGGCTCCTAGAGAAAACTTTCATGTCATCCAAGTAAATGGTGATGGCCTTGTTTAACAAATGGCTGAAAGTGGAATTCATGGCCCTCTAAAATGTGGCTCTAGCATTAATTAAGCCAAAAGGCATTCTCCTATAGGGGAATGTGCCCCACGGTGTGGTAAAGGCTATTTTGTGATGATCTTCCTCTGCAACACTGATTTGGTTATAGCCCAAAAATCCATCAAGAAATGACAACATCTATGAGCCAGCTACTGTTTGAAGAATCTGGTCCATCATAGGTAAGGTGAATATATCTTTAAGCCTTGCCTGATTGAGGTTCCTAAAATCCACACATATTCTAATTTCTCCATTCTGTTTCCACACAGGAACAATGTTGGCCACCCATGTGGAATGATGTATTGGAAAGATAATTCTTGCTTGAAGCATTTTGTCAATCTCTTTAAAAATGGCATCCGACACCTTCAAATTGTATGTTCTCAATTTCTAACGAAACAGTGACGCACTGGGCTTCAAGGGAATATGGTGTGTAAACTATCCCTACCTGAAGCTCCTTAAATCATCATAGGTCCAAGAAAATACGTCACCATATTCTTTCAACAACTTAGTGAAATGAACTCTTTCATCTTCATCACAACACACCCCCAAGTTAACCATCCTGGGATTGAACTCATCACCAATATTAATTTTTTCATAATCACCTGAAGGAGTGATGTCTGGTATGTCAGGTGAATTTAAATAACAATCTCTCCTATCAAACAACCTCTCTAACTCCACCAATCCTTTGGGTATGGAATTTCCTTTGAGTTGAATCACTTCCTCTAAAGCACTAGATTTCTTCCCTGGACATAATTCATGGCACTCGGACTCTGACCCTTCATAATAATTGGTTGAAAACTTATCCAAACCCCACAAAAATTCATTTATTTGGGCATCGTCTCTGAACACTTGCCAGGAATTGGCATTATCAGGAACAATAGGCCTATGAATGACTTCAATGGTGTAACGATCTCTTGTAAAGTCTAGGTGTGGTATGAGCAAGGATGTTGACCCTGCAAGAGCATCAGCTCTTGAGTTATATTCCCTAGGAATTGCTTCAATTGAAAATACTTTGAACCACTCGAGTTCATCCCACACTCTATTTCTATAGTGCTTCAATCTCTCATTCTTCACTGAAAACATGTTCTTTACCTATTTGACAATAAGTTCCGCATCACCATGTGCCTTTAAAAGTTTAATCCC
The DNA here is from genome assembly GCA_018584345.1 of Thuja plicata. Lineage (NCBI taxonomy): Eukaryota > Viridiplantae > Streptophyta > Pinopsida > Cupressales > Cupressaceae > Thuja > Thuja plicata. The sequence goes on along the minus strand of MU225029.1, from coordinate 1,832,736 downwards.
CTTCTTCTTGGCCTCTTCTAAACCTAATAGTAGAGCTTCATAGTCTACTGTATTGTTAGTGTTCTCGAACACAAGTTTGAATTAAAAAGGGAATTTGAGTCCAGCAAGGGAAATGAGGACTACTCCATCTCCCGAGCCTATAGAAGAGCAACTGCCATCAAATTCAAGAGTCCAAGGAACTTCTTCATCTACAACCACTAGATTTGGGACATTATCCTCTGATAAGATAACATAATTAGCAAACTCAGATTCTTGGTACAAGATCTGGGATTTAGGGTCTTCTGAGCGAAACACCGTGTATTTGGATTTGGGTTTTGGAAGAAGAGTAACTTTCTTATTTCCTATAAGGACTATGGCCTAAGACCAATCCAACTTTATTTTGCCACCGAGATCCCTACAAAAGGTTATACTGAGAACCATACCGTAGCTGGCTAGAATATCAGCTACTAGGATGGTTAATTTCAATCTCTTATCTGGGAAAGCTGCCAAAGCAACTTGGGCATCTTTGATTTGACCTAGAAGCGGGACGTGTTAGGCATCCATAGAATAGCAGTGCCCAGAGGTATCAGTCATGGGGAGATCCAATGCTTTGGCCACAAATGAAGACATAATATTATCCAACACCCCTGAATCAATGATACAGTTGTTTAGTTTGAAGCCATGAATGAATAGGGACACATAAAAAGGTTCAGGTTTCAAGCCAATAGGAATAGTAGGAACGGGCATCTTGGCAGGATTTTTCTCAACTGTCTCTTCCTTCTTTAGAGACTGTCCTTTAAAACATGCATTATTTGTCTGTTAGACCCTAGGTTCGGCAGGAGAACCTTTGACGTAAGTAACCAATTTATCTAACTCCCGGGGATTCATTTTTAGATATTCTGCAGCAGAAATTTACACTTTTGAAGTTTTACAAAAATCAACTATACTAAAAGGGGAATCAGATTTAGACCTTTTCATGACTTGTCCCTTTGAACTGCTTTCTTTCAGGATCTTTAGATGATCACTGGCTTGCCCTTCACTACCTTTAACTACTGCATTTTCCCAATTACTCACTTTTCCTCCATGCTGGTTTCTAGTTAAAACTAAGCAAGAGGTATCCTCTAAAGTTACCAATATGTCTCCCCCCTTTTCGGAGTCTGATTCATATTCAAGGTAAAAGCTTCCAGAGTCGCCAGGCACCTCAGAGGATATGTCTTTTGTTGGAAATTTGACTTCCTGATGATGTATGACTCATTTTGTGTTGTCGTCATGGCAAGAAAGTCATGTTTAGTTTCTATCTTAAAAGACAAAATGACTAAGTATGGAAAACAAGGCAGACAGAGATACTCAGTGATCAGCACATCAGCACACGTGTGAGAGATCGAGTCAGCATATGCATGTTTAGATATATGTTGTATGACATGTGTACATGCTACATCTAGACATGCATAGTACAAAACAATAGTACGGCAAAGTTATAGGCAAATCAGTAGACCAACAATCTACAAGACAGAGCATGGAAGCTAACTAGTGTTTTGATTAGCGTGAATTATTTTTTAATGTAATGGCTAAGTACCTTTGGTTATATGTTTGTAATAATATAATTAGCATTGTAGTAAACATGCTTGAGCCAACTTGTTCAGAAGCATTGTATATTTTGTTTTAGGGCCGACTAGTGTCTTGTATTGGGTTGCGCCTATTCAGATATGAACATATAAGTATGTAATGTAAATTTATGTTACAAGCGTCGCTTATTATGTAAGAGGAAGATATAGAAGAGCATTATAATGAAGTCAGTATATGATATAGCTCTTTAAGAGAGTAAGAGAATTTTCGCATACACGAAACTGATCAAAAAGCAATGTCATCACAGCAATTCATTTTGATATAGTCTATATCATCTTTCAGAAGGTTGTAGCCTTCATCCTATTGGGCAGTGAGCCATATACCTTTAACAGGGTTTTGTAAAAGACTCCTAACAGGGTCAGACCTTTAACCAGGTCATTGTACTCATATTGTAAAGACTGCTTCTAATAAGGAAAATGAACATTAACAGGTTCATTATACCTAGTACAATATTTGTGGGTACTAATTCCCATCGGGGTTTTCCTCCGATTAAGGTTTCCCCATAATCATATCATGTGTTATGAGTTCTTATGTAAAGCTTCATTCAATGTATGTTTGATTTATGTTTAAGTTGTTGAAAAGTAATTAATAGAAAAACATTGATTCACCCCACCCCCTCCCAGTGTTTCTAACAATTGGTATCAGAGCTGTGGTCCTCAGCAAATAAGTTTAACCACTTGAGGAGATCATGGACTCAGCAAAAGCAAAACATTTGAAAAAGAATCTTGAAGCAGCTCTTGAAGATCTCAATAGATCTAAAAAAGAAAATGAAGAACTTAGACTGAAAGTTGATGGCTCACAAATGCTTATCAATAAATTAAGAAAATATTTGAAGGATTGTGTTGGTACTCAAAAATACAAGGTTTTTGAGTACCTTGTTAAAAAATTTGCATTTTGGCCCCTTATGAGAACTTTTGAGCCTTTTTTCCCAAGTGCAATTCTGAATTTTTTCATACATATCAGGTGTTCATCACTCTTGTTTAGACATAAGAAGACATCCCAGATCATCAGATTCAAGTTTTGAGTCATTTAGTGATGTCTTGTTTTGAGCACTTGTCCTTTTTTGCATATGCTGATTATAGTGTCAAATTGTTGTAACTAGCCTACTTTGCTTCTGAATAACTTGCGCCCTATTGAGTTTCATATTTCACCACTTTGCGAATTTTTAATATGTATATCAAAGAGCTTATGTTTTAAAACCCAAGACATTTTGAATCCATTTGATATGTTTTCAGTCTCCCCAAAGTTGGTCCTGCAAAAATATCTTGTTTCTCTGTCATGTCCAGATATCTGATTAGCCTACTTTGAGCTTCTGCAAGTTGTACCCTGTTGAATGAATTTCATAATTGAATGTTCCCCCATGTTGAAAACATGAAAGTGTACCCATTTGAAGAGTTTTTGACTCGTACCAATCCATTTGTCCACTTTCCCAGCTTAATTCCAAATCTAAATTCTGCATATTCACTGAGTTTAAAATCAAAAAAGTTGTAAGGTGCTAACTTTGCAAATTGATGCTGATAGATTAGTTCACCTTCAGTGCAAGCTAATTGAAGATTCATGTCCCATGTGCAAAGGTGAATCAAGTTCCATAGGTTCAAATTATGGAAGCTCTTTTTGATTAGTTTGTGAATCAAAATTTGAAGACAGTTTGTGCAGTTTGGCAGTGCAAAGCAGAGGTTTTTTAAAAATTTTAAGTTATGAAAGGGAAAAATGAAACCATGGTAAAGGGAGCCTAGACCTCTGGAGGGTAGTTATGATTTCCATTAGCAAGAAAAGTTAGCCATTAATGAGCAGCACTTTGAGGAAACATTCAGAAATTTTGAAAATGCAAGAATACAACCAGCCACATTTTTTATCATATCTCACCAACTGCGATCTGGGTTGGGCTGAATTTTGGATATGTTTGAAAGAACCATGCCAGAAATATATAGTAAAAATTTGAGCCAAATCAGAGTTGAAATACAAAATTTATGTCTCTCTGAGTATTGCAAAAATAACAAAGTTTCAAAAATGCATAAAGATATATCCCACATGCATGGGGTTGTGAAAGTTTTTAACATTTATATGCTCCAACACTTAGAATATGATTTGAAGAAAGAAACAAGAGGCCATTTGGTGGGTCTCATGGTTGAAATTTCAAAATTCTAGTGGGCCCCATAATTTTGGAGTAGAAATGCATAAAGTTAGTATCCTTGTCTCCAAGTCTCCAAAGCCAAGAAAATCATCTAGAGACTTAGAGACTAAAGGCTAATCTCCAAGTCTCCAAGTCTAACCATAGTTGGTGAAATCATTTAGAGACTTAGAGACTACACTATAAAAGTTGGCCATGGTTAAAGTGCAGTTAAGGTGCAGTCAAGTTAAGCTCATTCAGAGACTTAGAGACTAAAGGCTAGTCTCCAAGTCTCCAGATCGAACCATGGTTAAGAAAAAGTTTATGAGACTTAGAGACTACATTGTGCCAAGTAACCACAGCTGAGACATGGTTAATGGTTGAGTTAATTTAGTCTCCTTGTCTCCAAGTCTCCAAGTCTCTAAATCAAACTCATGGTTGAGAAAATCATCTAGAGACTTAGAGACTAAAGGCTAGTCTCCAAGTCTCCAGATCTAACCAAAGTTAATGAAAACTTCAAAAGACTTAGAGACAATGAGAAAAAGGTTGATCATGGTTAAAGTGTAGTTAAGGTGTGGTTAAGTAAATATCTAGAGACTTAGAGACTAAAGGTAGTCTCCAAGTCTCCAAATGGATGGAAGGATAAGAAAAAGTTCAAGAGACTTAGAGACAAAGAGGAAAAGATGATTGGGGTTAAAAGGTGAGTTAAAAGGCCAGTTTAGAGTAGCAAATCAGCATGTGACAAGTGTCAAAATCTGGTGGAATCTGGGTATAATATGCAGAAAATTGAGAAAAATGAGAAATTTCAATGCACAGAATTAAAAGAATTTGCTATAGTTTAAAGTGAAAATAAAAGAAGAATATTAAAGGCAAATTAAAGGCTAAAGTGCATAGAAACTATATTAAATAGAAAAATTAA
>MU225029.1:1788941-1824701 GCA_018584345.1 Thuja plicata | reverse complement strand
GCAACACTTAGTTTTCTCATTCTCATTCTCTTGAAGCATTGTATGAGCATTTTGCTCTCATTCTCTTCCTCTCTCTCTCTTAGGCTTTTTGGCCCATTCTTAATAATATCACGGGGTTTTTTTTATGATTTTCCCCCTTTAAAAACATTGTCTCATATTGTATGGTGCATGCTTCTAGACTTGGTTATTTCATGGTATGCATTTCCTCACACTTTTCTCATTAGATTAAACAAGATCTTTTTTTTTTCTCTTCCTTATCATTTCTTACAGAAACCCTACTTAATCAAGTTCCAAGTAAGTATGGCGACTCCAGTTGTATTTGATATCGTAGAGAGGAAGAGATTTGTATTCAAGAAGCATCCATTCAAATCCATATTGGATGATGTGGAAGGGGCTTTCTCCAAAACTCCGCTAGGTGTTGTTCACGTGGAAGATATCCGTGTGTATATTTACTATAAGAAGGAAACAGTAGGAGATATCAGCATAGACACTCATATGGGATCTATGATGAAACCTGACTACACATTCAAGGATGAGTCTGCGCACTTGATAGATAACCCTATTTTTGAATACTCTAATGTGCATGAGTTTGATGAGTCAGAATGGGTGAAGATTTTGCTAAGCAGAATACATGATGATCTTTATTGGATTGGTCAGGTTCCTGTGCACATCACTATAGACCTAATCCATGAATTAACCAGACTTCCCAAGACTGGAAAACTTTTTCCTACTGGCAAGGATGTCAAGAAGAAAATTTAACAGGTTTGCTTATCTAGAAGTGATAAGCGCGGAATGACAGTTGACCCTATCAAAGAAGATGACATAAAACTTTTAACAATGATACTTGGGTATAAGTTTGAGCAAGCAAGCAGGTTGAATAGTATCTCTATAGAAAAAGTCCTAGCAGCTATCAGAATGGTGAAGGATAAAACTCAATACAACCTATGTGAGATCTTGCACACTCAACTGATTGACAACATTCGAATCATCAAGCATGACAAGAGAAAGAAATTTAGGTTTGGATATTTAATCATCTATTTGTATTTCCATATAGTTGGAAAGGTTATAAACCTTTATCTAGATAGGAGCAAACCCACAATGTCTTAGATTTCACTTAAGGCCACTTTAGAGAGCAGTGCAAGGGATGCCATGGATGTGGATATAAAGACAATTAGGATCAAGATGCAAAAAAGGTTCAGATTATCTGAGAAGATAGTTGAAAAATATAAGGATACCATATGTTTCATGGTGGAAATAGATTGCACTTGCATGGAGGCATTTGAACCTAGAACCATATGGATTCATCCTCTTGGTTATGAAGTGGAAGAATATGTGCTAGAAGGATATGTGCAAGTTCTATTATTTGTGCCCAAAGATCTTAATGAGCCAAGGTGGGGAACTTACAGAGAGAAGACTAATGAAGTGGATACTATCTTACACAGTGCTGATAATAAAAGGAAAGCATCTAGAATTACATCTAACATTCTAAAAGTTCATGGAGTCACTCAAGAAGATCTTGACAAAGCTAGAGAAGCCAAAATAGCTAAAGAACTTGACAAGGCTGAAGAGATCCAGAAGAAGAAGAAAGTAGAGAGCACCTTTGTGCCCTCTACCACTATTGACCTAGACTCATCTCCACCTTCAATACCAAGAAAAAAGTATAGAGGAAGAAAATAGGCGCCCACAAATCATCCATCATCAAGGAGCACACGGAGCAAAGCAAAGAATACTCAAGCTCCTCCTGAGGTAGGATTTAGACCTAGTATAAATGTTTTGAAGAACAAGATTGTGAATGAAGGGAGATTAGATACACTTTCTAAAGTCTATGACAACTATCAAGAAATTGATAAGACTGAGATACACTCTATGATCATATCTCATATGATCAAGTTTAAGAAGTCAGTTCTTGAACTCAAGACAGTGATACCGGATCAGTTATGGAACATATTGGAGATCATGAAAAGACATGCAATTGAGGAAGACATGAGGATTAAAGAAGATACACTGGATAATCTTCTCCCTGTATGCTCGCATGATGAGAAGGCTATTCTATTAGATCTAGTGAAGCCTCATCTCCAAACTAAGAAAAGGACCCTACAGTTTATGAACAAAGAGTATGAGCAGATAGGTAAGGAGACTGAAAAGGAATTTGTACAAGTGTTTATGGATAGACACATGTATCCATCAATGGTGCCTATAGAAAATGTTACTCCAGCTCCTCTTAAACAGGCTACAGAACCAATGATTTAGATAGCACCTATGACAGGTCCACAGGTTTCAGCACCCACAGTGACAATAACTTCTGATACAAAAAAAGACTCAGAAGATACTATAGAAGTTGATAAAATCAAGATATCCATGACAACATCTGACAAGGACATGGACATAGTTGATAAAGCATTTGTAAGCACTGAAGAAATGTGCACTGATGATACATCTGCACAATAGGATGAAGTTCCCATCAATGATCCAATTGACATAAATGAAGAAAAAGACACTAAAGGTGATAAGACACCAATAAAAGAGATACCAGTAAAGGTTGAATGAATGGATACCAGTTAGAACACTATATTCTCACCATCCACTCAACCATTTACCTCATTGTTGTCAAGGTTAACTCCTGATTCAGCAAGTCTAGATGCATGGGAAGAAGAAGACCTAATCAAGATCAGTGTTCTTGCTATGGAAAAAGAAAAGGAGAAACAAGTGATGAGGAACCCTCACTTTTTGGAAATAGTAAACATATTGAATGACTTAGTGCCTGCTGATCAGAAAGTATCCAAAGTCCAATCAGTTGAAGATGTGGACAACATTTTGACAAACTTCAAATCACACTTTACAAGTTTAGTAGACTCTGCTACTAAAATTGAAAAAGACGAATACAAGAAGGAGAGACTGAATGAATTGGTAAAGAACTTTACCTTGGACTTAAAATCCTTAAAGATTGGGCAATCCATACTAAAAGATTTAGTAGCTAAAGGAAAGAAAGTTATAACTAACTGCACGGATAGAGTGAAGTTCACCTCTGAGCACATTTAAAAGGTAGAAGAGGTAGAGATCATGGTGGATAGCATCAGAAAATTAGTTGAAACATCCACACAAGACATGAACATTTGCTATAATGTCTATCAAGGATAGTTGGATAAAATTGAGAAGGCAAAATTGGAAATCGGCAAGTTAAGAATAAGACAAACCCAGTTGAGAAATGCACTTGCACCATCTCTAGCAGTCCTTAATGAGAACATCAAACAAATTGATGACACCATGGTGACATACGATCAAGGTCCTTGCATGGATCTGATGAAAATGGAGAAACTGACATATGCCCTATGCGCACATCTACAGACTGTTGATGTAATGAAAGTATTTTGGCAGAAAGAGATCCAATCTCTTCAGATTGTGTACCCTGAATTTTACATGGAGGAAGTATGCAGAAGACTTACAAGTTTTTGTACACCTTTGTCATTAATGTCAAAGGGGGAGTAATATAGAATGTGTATATGCAGAGAAGTATATGTATATATCAATAAGATGTTATGATATACAGTCATTTTTGTGTTAAGTCATTTTGAGTAACTTGGCCACATTCCTTTGTTGCCATAAATGACAAAGGGGGAGATTGTTGGCAAGTTGACTTCCTAAGGATGTATGACTCATTTTGTGTTTTCATCATGGCAACAAAGTCATGTTTAGTTTCTGTCTTAAAAGACAAAATGACTAAGTATGTAAAATAGGGCAGACAGAGATACTCAACGATCAGCACACATGCGAGAGATCAAGTCAACATATGTGCGTTCAGATATATGTTTTATGACACATGTACATGCTACATCCAAACACACATAGTACAAAACAAAAGTATGACAAAGTTACAGGCAGATCAGTAGACTAGTAGCCTAGAAGACAGAGCATTGAAGCCGACTAGTGTTTTGATCAGTGTGAATTATTTTGTAATGTAATGGCTAAGCACCTTTGGTTATATGATTGTAATAATGTAATTAGCATTGTAGTAAACACGCTTGAGCCGACTTGTTCAAAAGCATTGTATATTTGTTTTTAGGGCTAACTAGTGTCTTGTATTGGATCGCGCCTATTCAGATATGAACATATAAGTATGTAATGTAAAGTTATGTTACAAGCATCAATTATTATGTAAGAGGAAGATATAGAAGAGTGGTATAATGAAGTCAGTATATGATATAGCTCTTTAAGAGAGTAAGAGCATTCACGCATACACAGAACTGATCAGACAGTAGTGTCATCACAATAGTTCATTTTGATATAGTGTATATCATCTTTCAGAAGGTTGTAGCCTTCATCCTATTGGGAAGTGAGCCTAGGAAGTGAGCCATATACCTTTAACATGGTTTTGTAAAAGAATCCTAACTGGGTCATACCTTTAACCAGGTCATTGTACTCATATTGTAAGGACTGCTTCTAACAAGGCAAAGGAACTTTAACAGGTTCATTATACCTAGTACAATATTTGTAGGTACTAATTCCCACCAGGGTTTTCCTCTGATCAAGGTTTCCCCGTAATCATATCATGTGTTATGAGTTCTTATGTTAAACTTCATTCAATGTATGTTTGATTTATGTTTAAGTTGCTAAAAAGTAATTAATAGACAAACACTGATTCACCCCCCCTCTCAGTGTTTCTAACATCTTCAACATTCACCTTTGTTGTTTCTTCCTCATCAGCTTCAAGCTGTGTGTGTCTTATGTTTTCAGGGCATGAAACTCCCTCATGCTCATCGGTAAGATGGAAAACACACATGTTTCTTTTATTCAGTGGAGGTTCAATTTGCAGTCTCTATTGAGTAGGAGGCAAATTGAATTGCTTTCAAGAGTTTGAGGATCCCTGAACTGGATATTTCTGTGGGATATCTTGATAGGGAGTGGTAGTTTTAGGCAATTTTCACTTGATGGTTATCAAGTCATTCATCAGTCTTTCAATCACAGGGTCTGATGATGGGGAAGTAGAAGGTTGAGAGCTGGATACTTGAACATCTTTTCTCCATTTGCCACTTGTTATGAGATCATCCTCCAGTTCAATGGCGAGAGTCTGGGCAGCTGCTAAGGTGGCTGGCCTAGCTCTTTTAAGGAAATGCAACATCAGGAGGCATAGAATTTATGAAAAAACCTTCCTAATTTTCATCATTGGGTCTACTTGCAGCTAGAATCACTTGAATTCCCTTGTTGAATTTTCCACAAACTCCCTCATAGGTACTTGAATCTCCTTCTTCATTTGACTTAATTGAATTAGAAGAGCATTTGCATCATCGACCAATTTAAACCTTGTCTCAAATGCTATTTTCATAGAATCCTAGTCAGTAATGGAGGCATGTCGTAGACTATGAAACCACTTGGCTGCAGCCTCAGTTAAGGTCAAGACAAAAGGCCTGACAGCCACATCTAGAGTGCCCACTGCTAAAACTCTGCATGTTGTGTTAAAAGTGTTCAGATGATCCTCAGGGGTTTTCTTTCCATCACCTCTAAACTTGGGTAGGATGTCCTGACCTTTAGGTAGATTTCCTAGATTTTCTCCTAAGCTTAAAGGTCCTACAGTTGCACCCCAGGGTTGATTGTGTGCCATGGGAGGTAAGATAAAATTCAAGGGCTATAAATTTACAATTGTGGGAGCTACGGTTCCTAGTGAGACCAAGGAACTAAAAGTGGTTAGAGGAGAAGACTTAGTGGGAGAAGAAGGTCTACTAGCAGTCTTATAATGTCTTTTCCTAGGAGTCTGGGGTTTAAAATCAAGCTTCGCTAAATCTTTAAAATCAGAATCTACAAGACCTTTTTCTCTATCTCCCCTTATAAATCTTTTATCAGCTAGCTTATTGAGTTAAACTGGATCAAATAAAAAAAACCAATTATTCTTAGGGCCTTTGAACTACCCTGTCAACTACAGCAGCCTCCTGGGCTACTGGTAATCCTCTAAGCCACTCTCCACTTTCTTCCACTTCCTCAAGGAATAACCTTACTTGATGGTATTTCTGATTGTTCATTCTCAATTTCCAAGCTGCTGCATTAAGGTCAGCGATTATGTCCTCTTGAGTATCAGAAAAATCAAGGCCTGCTTGCAAAATCAGAGGGAGTTCTTGTTGACCAAGGATAACTTCAACGGGTAACACCATAGTTGATCATTGAATGCAAAAATACCAATCCCGGTCTATTCTTAGACTCTCCCCAGTAGAGTCACCAAAAAATATTAGCATACAATTTTTCCCTTTTCTCTAAATTAATCTCAGACTCTTTTAAAGAACGAAAAGAAGAGAAAAAATCTTAACACTAACAAATGAGTTGCTAAAAGAAAACTCTCTACAAATTACAAGGTGCAGCTACCTTCTAAAAAGATTTTCAATATGATCTTATTGAATAGAGAAAAGTAACATCATGTGTGCTTTTCACCAGAAAACACTTAAGGAAAACACTCAGTCCATCAACATGAAAAGAATGTGAAAATTTTAGAGAAAAACATCTACTTCTATCTCAATCTCAAACTTTAAATTTCTTGAGTCTAAACTTCAGTAACAATTCTCTCTGTCACTTCTAAGCATAGAATCCATCCATATCATAGTTAAGCTTTATTCAACACAACTTATCTCCACAAGAAAATAAATTAGATAAGATAAACAGTAGTATTTATCATTTTAAAAGCTTAAACATATACGTAACACCATAGGATATTTCATATATTCTATAATATTATTCTTCAAAAAATTTGAAGTTAAGTTTTTAGAAAATAGTTTCTCTTAAACTCAGAGAGTCGAACCCTTAAGCAGTTAAAATTCTTTCAATAAATAGTTACGTAGGGCTTCAACAACTAACTAAGTAAAATTGTCTTTCTTGAAAGTAAATATTTCTAGATCCAATAACTATCCTGAGCATTAAGCACAAAAACATGGACTGGGAGAAAAAAATGCCTTCAAGAAGTTGCCAAGTGTTCCAGACGGTTAAGGAGTGGAGGTCGCTACAAGTCACGCTGCATTCCAATCTTCAAATGCAGTTATAAATGCGGATATTACCGGTTGGTGTGGCAAACCAATATAATTGATCCTCTATTTCCAGACTTCTTTCTCCCTTTTGATCTCAGCTACCTTTTCTTTGTGCATAACCAAATGACCTTACTGAAGGATCATAATTGATTCTATCCATGCAACTTTTGTGAAATGATCATCTATAGGTGTCTTCATCCTTTTGAGCTTGTCAAACTAGGTGTTTACATCCCTGATTACCTGTTCAACTGGTTTATCTGACTCCTCTTGAGCTTCCTGGCACCACTCATCAATCCATTTTATATCATTAGAGATGATTTCTTTAATCATTCTTAGCCCCTTGATGAGATCCTTTACCTCAGAAATTCCCATGGCCATAGCTTCATTTCTCCATTCTATACATTCCTTTATAACATAGAGAAATTTTTCATCCAGTCCTGGCAATGACCTCTCCATGAGGAACTTCTGCAAGCCGTACTCTTCAAGTTCTTCAATCTAATGGAGCTCTCTAGTCCAAGTAGTCTTATCTAGCTCCCATTCTTCAATGCTGGCTTCTACTTTCTTTAACAGGTGATCTTATGGGTTTGATCTAGATAACTCAGCTACTTGACAACCTCTGATTTTACGCGCTCTACCCAATCATCAAATGCTTTGCTCACCGCCTTGCTTCTTTGAATTTGGTCAAGAAATCATTGATTGCCAAGGGATTTCACATCAATGGAGGTCAACATTTCACTTAGAGGAAAGGGTTCAGGATGTTGGCTGGCACTGATGTATTGGGCCATACTCTTCATAGCCTCATTCATTTCCTATTTGTCCTTGGCATCTTTCCAAATTCTACTGGAAATTTTCTTATTTGACACCTCAAAAAATATCATATTGACGGCTCTAGTGTCTCTCCCTAAATCCACCTTGGATGTTTCAAAAGCTTGGACTAAATCCTCTCCTTCAGCTTTGTCCTCTTTAGGTTTTGGAATCTCTTCCATCCAGTGACCACTGCTTTCATCAAAATTGATTCTGGATTCCATCTTCATTTTCTTAACCTTAGAAGATTTTTCAAAATACCTGCTTACTACATCATCGACGGGTACTGATAAAGGAACCGCATTTATTTTCTTGGCTACCAGGGTCTCCAGCCATGGTGGGGCAGTAGAGGATTTATTTTGAGTATCATAGTTACTCAAAAGAGCTAGCGATTCTTTCAGTGTATCCTTTGTTTCCTCATGTATCTGCTGATCATCCGCCATCTCAGGTACACTATGGTCTTCAACTAGAACTACTTTTGGATTAGGGTCTGATGAGTCTAAATCCATGATGACGCTAGAAGTAGCTTTCTACCTCTGAGCCCTTTCTTTTACACTTAGACTTGATCTATTCAATCAGACTTTGGGTTCAGCTTGGTCTTGAACTTGAACTTGTGAAGAAATTGGTTCAAGTTCATGTTCAACTTCAGGTTTAGCTTTTCCTACGCAAGATTGATCAACACTTAAGTTAGTTAAAATAGAATTTTCCTTCTTAGTTGAACTCCTCTTTTTGGCTTTTACTTGTTTCGTGGCTGACTGCAAGGGAGTAACAGAAACTCTTTTCTTCAATAACCATGCTTTTATTCTTTCAATCACCCTTTTCATTCTTTTATGCAAATCATCTTCTTTTGGCACTATCCAATCTAAATCAGAAATAGGGAGGGCCTCAACCTTCTTTGAGTATTGAGAGTCTAAGAAATCAATCTCACTATCTTCCCCTACCCCATCTATATCCAAATCCAGCTTCAAGGTGATGATTTGTTTCAAAGTTAACCAGGACCACAGTTTTTGCCATACCTCTAGTTCATCAGAACAGTTGGCCCAAAAATCCTCTAACTCACGGATGTACATGATTGTCTCTGGGACATTGAGATTTTCTCTTGCAAAGCCTCTATAGTCAAAATTGACCTTGGGAATATAAGTCTATAAATAGAGGGCATCCAACTCTTCTTTTATAGTCATAGAATCTTGGAAACTTTTGCACCTGTAGTACCCTAATTCAATAGAAAAAGAACACTTGAAGTATTTTTTGGGGTCCCAGCCTTTTGTTCAACCAGAATGAGCTGCCTGCATAGCTCCATTAAGACTACATCATCTAAACAAAATCTAGGAAGTCGTAGGGGTTCCTCATCAAACTCTCCAACCCTAAGATAGGTAAACCTTGGAAACTATATGAAATGTCAGCCATAAACATTGATCAGTGATTTAGCTTCTTCAAAAAGCCTACAATTTTCTTTCCCTCGCAACTCAAAAACTAACTTTCCTAAAAATCTGTCATTTACTGTTTTGAACACACTCGAGAACTTCTCCTTTTGTAAGCATGTGAAGTAATCATATATCCTCATATCACTTGTCCACAATTCATGAGGTAATCCTTCCCAAGCTCAGCAACATGCTAAGACATAAACAAGGTAGGAAGACTTATAAAATGTCATTAAATTAGTCACGTTAAGAGATCTTTGTGGAGATTTTCTACTATTAGGTCAGCCCAGTCAATAAAATTATCTCCTTCTATAATCTTCTGGATGAAATAGTACATCCATTTTTTCCAATGAAATACATGGGGATTCCCTTTCACCCTATTTAGAAGAAGCACCATATCGGCTATGTCCTTTTGGAGGTGCTTAATTGTTAGAGGCTTTGGCAACCTAGATCCTCCTTTCTCTAGTTTCGCAAGCCATACCTGGGCTATCGAGGAGCTATATTTTTTCTTATCTGCCTCGTACACATGATCTGCTTCCGTATAAGTCCATGGTTCATACAGCTCCTTGTCTGGAATTCTCAGGGCCGCCATTAATGTCTTGAGACTGATTCTGACCAAGTTTTCTGCTGACACATCCTTAATACATCTATTCTTAGCATCATATTTTTTAGCGCACTCCAACACCAGTTCAGGGCAAATTAGAGCCGGAGGAAATGCAGCAGCTTCTAAAATTTCACTTCCTGCTAGCTTCCTAGAAAAAGAACCCTCAGAAGCATTTTAGACTCTATCACAAAGCTCCCCTAGGTTTACATTCAACAAGAAGGTATCCCCTATGTCTAGAAGACAAACTAATAGGTGGGTTCTACTCTCCTCTTTCAGAAGTTTCCGATGGAACAATGACATCTTACCAATATGAAGAGAAAAGACTTACAACACAGAAAGAGCCTCTAAAAACTAAAAACTAACAAGGGGAAAGATAACTCACCGATTTCCAGCACACCAGTTTTCTATAAATTTCTCACCACCAATTCCGTCGCTCCTTCTCCTTCTCCAAACAAAATAACTAACAGAAAAGCCTTAATCATTCCTCATTTATTCACAAATGTCTTGTAGGATCCTTAATAAATCTTCGAAGCATGTCTATAATAAATGTTTTAATGGAAGAATGATTGATTTAACATGTCTAGCCACTCTTAATTAATCCACTAGGTATTTTAGCATGAATATCTCAATTCCCAAGGAAAATCTCTGATATCCATATCTGTATATTAATGACTCCCTCTACGTCACGCCGCTAACTGTCATTTCTCACATGCACTAGCCATCTAGTTGAATGGGATAATCTATGTACGAAAGCTTCCAAAAATTAATAAATACTCAAAGCGCTACAAAATAGAAACCTTCTTTTGGAAGAGAAGACAATCCCACTGAATTCTCCATGTATAAGCTATCATATTACAAATGTGAACTTGAACTTGAACTAACTTAAGGTTCAGGACTAGGTTCAAGTTTGGGTTCATCTTTGAGACCGACAGACCTTTTGAGTGATAGACAAACATGGGCATTACAAGACTCAGAAGCAGTAATAGGTTGAACTTGAAGTTGAACCAACTTAACAAAGTTCAAGTTCAACTTCGACTTAAAGACATTTACTGACCAAGACTAAAATTGGGAGCTGATAAAAATGAAGGTAACAAATAGCAACAACAACATACTCAGCCTCATCAGTAGATTATGAAATACAATCCCACCTCTTACTTATCCAAGAGCTTAGTCTCTTACCCAAGAAGAACACACCACTACTTGTACTTTTCTTGTCATCAATATTTTCTACCCAATCCCCATCTATATATGCACAAAGTGTAAAATCATTTTCCTTACCGAACCATAAGCCATAGCCAATTATTCCCTTCAATTATCTAAATATTCTTTTAACAATAACAACATGTGATTCCTTTTTTTCTTCTTGAAAGTTTTCCACAATACAAACAACATTCAATATATTAGGTCTAGTTTGTGTTAAGTATAACAATCCACCGATCATAGATCTATATCTTGTATGATTTGCACGGGGGGATTCATCATCTTTAGTCAATTTACAACCAGTAACCATACGGGTTCCAACTAGTTTTGGATCTTGCATACCAAACCTTTTCAACAACTCTCTCACATACTTTGACCGTGTATTGAAAATTCCCTTATCTAACAATGTAACTTGCAATCCAAGAAATAATTTCATTTCACCTAGTCATACAAATATCAAATTATTTTTCCATTTCATGAGAAAAGTCTTTACTCAATTCATCTTCACCACCAAATATGATATCATCAAAATAAAACATCAGCAATCAAGATATTATAATTAACTACTTTGAAGTACAAATTACTGTTAGAATGAATTTAGAATAACTGATAGGGGAGGGGTGAATCAATTATCCTCAGGTCTAGATGTAGCAAATAAAAACTTTCTATATTTTAGATATACTCGGCAGCAGTAGCATATGTCAACAACTTTAATCATGCAGTTTACTATCAATTGAAATTAGCTTGTAGAAACATAACAGTAAAATAAACCATAAGCATTCACACAAGTTGACACAAGTATTTAACGTGGAAACCCAAAATCAGAAAAACCACCAGTAACATGCTACCAATTTTTCACTCTTCTGAAGTGATGCCCTGTGAGGAGCCAACCCGGTTAAAGGTTACAATAACACATTGCTAGGTGTGACCTGGTTAAAGGATTTAATCACCCTGTCAGGAGTGGCCTTATTAGAGGACTTAGAACATTCCACCTAAATTTCACCTTGTTAGAGGATTTATACAAATGACTTTTAGGTCAACCATGTTAAACGATTTAACTGATACAATGGTTAGAAATCATTCAGCAGTTGTGATTTGATACATAAAACTTACTTTGCAAATTCAGATCTAATTATAGCTCTAGTTTTAACTCACTAGATAGCATGTATTGTCATTTCAACCTTCTAATCTACTTGGAAATCCGTCAAGCAATCACACATGCAACTCTCTACTTCTATATTCAGCCTTCTCTGCTAGATCATGCTAAACAGTAAATTAACTATGCAACCCTTTTTCATACTTCACATTTAGCAACACACCTCTTGCATTTTTAATTAATAACCCCATGAGGTTATCATATACCTCTCTATATAGGTCAGATAAATATTTTTCTGCTTAAACAAGATTGTAGATCTTAGGTTAGGTCAGATCCAATGGATCATTCCATCTTTGCATTACATTTACTTCTCCAAAGTAGTCTCTAATTAAATATTGAAACCATGCATTAATTACGGTTACCCATACATTAAATGATGTGGATCATTCTTTAATTAACATTACATTTCCCAATAAAATTAACTAAGTTGGCCAGAGATCTCAAATCTCATCATTAATCCAATTACTGTAAGTCGGCCAACATCACTGTTTCTACTTGGCAATTTCAATGGTGCTCGGCATTGAACAACTTTGCTCATCATAAGCAACTTCGCTCGGCACAAGGAAATTTGCTTGGCACAAGCAACTTTTCTTGTCATAAGCAACTTTGCTCGTCATAAGCAACTTTTCTTGGCACAAGCCAAACTTGCTTGGCACAGAATAGCCATAAAAACTATCTTTGAAAGATAAACAACTAATTACTTTGCCAGAGTGCCAACTGATCAAGTACCCTTTTAATTGCCTTAACTCAACCATTCACTTGGTCTTCTTGTTAAATCTTCTTCACCATTAGTAGATATGGTACTTAAATAGATAACAATAGTCTCACCAGTTAAGGTTTGACATCAATGACAAAATAACAATTGCTTGCATTGTCACTTTCCAACAATCTCCCTGTTTGGCATTGATGACAACACAAAATATTAAAACAATGATTTAACAAGAATAGTTACCAACCAATCCAAAAATTCACCTGTGTTCCTTGATATGAAAAAATCTTCATTAATGTATTTAGCTTCATTATGATTCTTATCTGTAAAACATTCCTCCCTCTATGTCTGTAATCACACTATAATCATCTGTGCCTAATCATCTATAGACTCCCTCTGAGTAGATAATCACTTCAATGTTTTCAACAGTAACTTTTGCCTCTATGTAATCTTTCGCTCTTGGTAATCTCTTCTTCTAGGCAATCTCTTCCTCTTTATAGGTAATCTCTCCCTCTTTGACAATAATGCCAAAGATGTCAATATCACTTTCATGTAGATCTTCAGTATCATGCTGATCTAGTCATCTTGATTATGACTAATTTCCTTTTCTGTCCTTGTTCATCTTCACAACTTTAGCCAACATCCTAAAGTGTGACTAACTGTGCATCAATGTGTCAAGTATTCTGAATGTAATATTTGATGCAACAGTACCATGCAGAACTTAATTATCCTTAGTTAGGGGAATCACCCCCATTTTACCTCACAGATACTCATGAGCATCATTGGGTAGTGCTTTTGTGAATATGTCTGCTAATTGTTCTTTAGTGTTCACATAATCCAGTCTCACTTCTTTATTCAGAACTAGCTCCCTCAAGTAGTGATACTTGATAGCTATATGCTTTGTCTTTGAGTGCATAACAAGATTTTTATAAATATTAATAGCACTCATGTTATCACAATATATGACAACTGGGTTAGTGATTTCTTCCTTCATACCTTTCAGTAGTATCTTCAACCACACAATGTTAGAATAGTTAACTGTTGCTGCCACATACTTGGCTTCAACTATAGATTGTGAGGTGCATTCCTGTTTCTTGCTTGTCCAGGAGATCAATCTCTTTCCTAAAAGAAATGCTCCATTAGTTGTGCTTTTCCTATCATCAACATTTTCAGCCCAATCAGAGTCATTGTAAACTCTGATTTCAAACTTGTCATTCTTTTTGTAGTATAGACCATATTCATCAATTCCTTTCAACTATCTTATAATCCTCTTTACTTTCATCATGTGAGTTTCCTTGAGGTTAGCAGAAAACCTTACAACAATTCCAACAGCTAGGGCAATATCAGGTCTACTATGTACAACATACTATAGTTTACCAATCATTGATTTGTAGAGTGTTTGGTTCAGTTCTTTTGTGTCATCATCTTTTGTCAGCTTCTATCCAGTGGCCATGGGTGTACTCACTAGTTTGGACTCTTCCATTCCAAAAAATTTCAGTATCTCCTTGATATATTTAGATTGAGTGATATAGATACCATTCTTCATTTGATAAATTTCTAAGCCAACAAAGAATTTTATTTTACCAAACATAGACATCTCAAACGCAGTTTGCATCTCTGTTGCAAGTTTCTGGCATAACACATCTTGTCCACTAAATATGATGTCATCTACAAAAATTTCAGCTAATAATGTAGCTTTGCTTTGCTCTATCTTCAAGTACAAGTTGGTGTTGTCATTGGATCTTGCAAATCCAATCTTGATTAGATGACTATGCAATCTCTCATACCATGCTCTTGGTGCTTGCTTCAATCCATATAATGCTTTGTGAAATCTACAAACCATATTTCTTTTGTTTGGGTCAAGAAAACCATCAGCTTGCTCAATATACACTTCTTCTTCCAAGATACCATTGAGAAATGCAGATTTCACATCCATCTGATCAACTTTGAATCCTTTATAGGCTGCTTATGCAAGTAAGGTTCTAACACCTTCCAATCTTGCAACTAGTGAAGGTTTCACTATAGTCAATTCCTTCCTCATGTGTATAACCCTTGCATACCAGTCTAGCTTTGTTTCTTGTCACATCCCCATGTTCATTCAGCTTATTTCTGAATACCCACTTTGTACCAATTACATTTTTATCCTTCGGCCTAGGTACAAGTGTCCAAGTTTTGTTCTTCTCAATCTATTCAATTTCCTCATTCATTGCTTGTATCCAATCTTCATTTTCTAGAGCATCTTTCACTGTTTTGGGCTCAAATTCACATAACAGACATGTGTCATTTTTCAACTTACTTCATGTCATAACAGAAGAATCCTTTGATCCAATGATTTGATCAGAATTGTGATTTCTTCTCACATATTTTGCTAGAGTGGGCTTAGTCCTTGCTGTAGGTTCATTGTCTGTATTTAGTTCTGGTTGATTCTGCGACTCGGCATCTCCATAAGATAGCTCGGCATTCACTTCCAGTTTCTTGGAAACTCTACTCTATGACTCAATAGGTGCATTTTGTTGCTCAGTAGTATTCTCACGTAGTGAATTAGAATCTTCCTCATCTAGATATACAAATGATCTGTAACTTTCAGGCTCTTGTGTACTTTTAGCTTCATTTTTCTCTGCAAACTCATCAATTCTTACATTTTCACTTTAAACAATTTTGTTAGTATTAGAATTCAAACATTTGTAAGCTTTGATTTTTTTTGAATAACCAAGGAATATGCCTTCTTCACCTTTAGCATCTATTTTTCCATTTCTGTTGTCCTTCAGTATAAAACATTTGCTTCCAAATACTTTAAAATACTTTACACTAGGTGCCTAACCATACCAAAGTTCATAAGGTGTAGCATTTGTAAATTTCTTGATTTGAACTCTATTCAGTGTATAAACTGCAGTACTTCCAGCTTCTTTCTAATATTTCTATGCAACATTTTTCTCAATCATTAGTGTTCTTGCACAGTCCATGATAGATCTGTTCCTTCGTTCAGCAATACCATTTTGTGGAGGAGTCCTGGGTGCAGACATCTGTCTCTTTATGCCTTGGTCATTGCAGAACCTGTTAAACTCATTAGAAATAAACTCTCCACCTCTATCAGATCTTAAGCATTTCAAACTTTTGCCTATTTCCTTTTCAAATTTAGCTAAGTACCATTTAAATAACTGGAATGCATCAGATTTTTCCTTGAGAAACATTACAGTCATCATTCTTGAATAATCATCAACAAACAAAATAAAGTATCTAGCACCACAGTAGCTTCTTTCTCCAATGGGACCATAGAGATCAATATGGACCAATTCATAAATTTCCTCTGATATATGTGTCTTACTCTTGAAACTAGA
Source organism: Thuja plicata (assembly GCA_018584345.1). Lineage (NCBI taxonomy): Eukaryota > Viridiplantae > Streptophyta > Pinopsida > Cupressales > Cupressaceae > Thuja > Thuja plicata. The sequence continues at coordinate 1,808,468 of MU225029.1, read as the reverse complement.
CTTAGTCATCTTTCCTAGTTCACATTGTTTACACATAGCATTCTCAAGTTTCTTTAACTTAGGTAGCCCTCTAACCTTTTTCAATTTACTTATGCTTACCAAGTTATCAAAGTTCACATGACACAACCTCTTATGCCATAACCAAACATCATTGTATTGTGCAAACAAACATGTATCTTCAGATAAATCTAGATAAAATAATTTACCTTTAGTCTGATCCCCACTTCCAACTAATTCTCCAGTAGAATCATAGATCTTTGCTTTTCTGTGATGGAATTCAACTTTGTAACCAGAAGTGTTCAGCTGTGCAACACTCAGAAAATTACATTTAAGATCATCAACCCAATACACATCATCACATTTGATTTTTTCAGTTAGGTTAATCAATCCTTTACCTTTGATACGACATGCTGCATCATTACCAAATTTTACATATCTTCCTTTGCATTGGTTTAGGTTTTCAAACTTATCTTTGTCACCAGTCATATGATGGGAACAACCATTGTCAATGATCCATCGATCACTTTTACTCATATAAGAGATCAGTGTAGTTTTCTCATCATCATCAGAATCTTCTTTGATTGCAACATAAACAACTTCTATATCATTGTCATCAGAATTATCAGTGTCATTGTCAGAAGTTTCTTCAACAATATAACAGGATTTCTTACCTTTGTCTTTGTAGTCCTTATATTTCCTGAAGTCTCAGTCATCCTTTCTGTCTTTGCATTCCTTTTATTTTTTGTTCCTTCTTTCATCTTTTTCATTCTTGTCAGGACATCTAGCAGCTATATGACCAACTTTTTTGCATGAAAAACAAATAATAGGAAGTTTACCTCTATATTTTCCTTTTCCTCTGGATAGCCTTTTTTCCATAAGTGCTTCAAGTTCTTCAAGATCATCATCAGAAGTGTCAATATCACTGTCCACATGTTTCTTTCCTTTCTTAGATTTATTGAGTACCAGCTGTGATCTAAAAGAAGAATCAATCCCTTGTGGATTATAGTTATCATAATTTGACATTTCAAATGCAGTGAGTCTGCCTATCAGATTTTCTGGATTCAGATTATTGTTAGGAGTACATCTTAATTCTTGAATTGTAGAAACTCTAATAGCATATACAAGAAGTAAAGTTCTTAGTACCTTTCTCATAATAGTGTTCTCATCAATTGTTCCATTAGCTCCTCTAATGGCATTAACAACTTCTTTTACTCTACCATAGTACTGAATAACATTTTCACCTTCTTGCATTTTCATCTCATCAAACTTACCTCTTAGACTTTCTGATTTATCTCTCAGCACATTTGTGTCTCCACCATAGATAGTTGCAAGTTTTTCCCACATTTTCTTTGCATTTGTGTAGCTTTTTATATCATCAAACTCTGAATAGCTGAATGAGGAGGCAATCTCCAACATTGCTTGATTGTGCTCTTGCTTTTCTTTTAGTTGTGCAGTTATGAGAGGAGTAGTAGGTGGTACATAGGCATTTTCAATAAGTCACTTGGCATCATCTCCAATACTAGCTAGATGTAGTTTCATCAAACTCTGCCATGCAGGGAAGTTAGCTTTGTTAAGCTTGGGAACCTCCTTCTTATACATCTTGATCTTTTTGCTCCAAGTACCTTCAAACTATTTTTAGGAGACCAAAGCTCTGATACCAATTGTTAGAGTGAATTTAAAATAACTAAGAGGGGAGGGGTGAATCATTTATCCTCAGGTCTAGATGTAGCAAATAAAAAATTTATGTATTTCAGATCTACTCGACAGCAGTAGCATATGTCAACAACTTTAATCATGTAGTTTACTGTCAATTGAAATTAGCTTGTAGAAACATAATAGTAAAACAAACCATAAGCATTCATACAAGTTGACACAATTATTTAATGTGGAAACCCAATACGGGAAAAACCACCAGTAACATGCTACCAAGTTTTCACTCTTCTAAAGTGATGCCCTGTGAGGAGCCAACCCTATTAAAGGTTACAATAACACACTACTAGGTGTGACCTAGTTAAAGGATTTAATCACCCTGTCAGGGGTGGCCTTGTTAGAGGACTTAGAACATTCCACCTTAATGTCACCTTGTTAGAGGATTTATACAAATGACTGTTAGGTCAACCCTGTTAAAGGATTTAATAGATACAATGGTTAGAAAGTATTCAGCAGTTGTGATCTAATACATACAACTTACTTTGCGAATTTAGATCAAATTACAGCTCTGATGTTAACTCACTGGATAGCTTGCATTGTCATTTCAACCTTCTGATCTAGTTGGAAATCCATCAAGCAATCACACATTCAACTCTCTACTTCTGTATTCATCCTTCTCTACTAGATCATGCTAAACAGTAAATCAACTATGCAACCCTTTTGCATACTTCACATTCAGTAGCACACCTCTTGCATCTTCAATTAATAACCCCTTGAGATTATCATATACCTCTCTTTCTAGGTCAGATGAATCTTTTTCCACTTAAACAAGATCATAGATCTTAGGTTAGGTCAGATCCAACGGATCATTCCATCTTTGCATTGCATTTACTTCTCCAAAGTAGTCTCTAATTAAATCTTGAAACCATGCATTAATCACGGTTACCCATACATTAAATGACATGGATTAATCTTTAATTAACATTACATATCCCAATAAAATTAACTAAGTCTGCCAAAGATCTCAAATCTCGTCATTAATCCAATTACTATAAGTCGCCAACATCACTGTTTCCACTCGACAATTTCAATGATGCTCGGCATTGAACAACTTTGCTCGTCACAAGAAACTTTTCTCGACACAAGCAACTTTTCTTGGCATAAGAAAATTTTCTCATCATAAGAAACTTTTCTCATCATAAGCAACTTTGTGCACAAGCCAAACTTGCTCGGCACTAAATAGCCAGAAAAATTGTCTTTGAAAGATAAACAACTAATTACTTTGCCAGAGTAACAACTGATCAAGTACCCTTTTAATTTCCTTAACTCAACCATTCACTTGGTCTTCTTGTTAAATCTTCTTCATCATCAGTAGATATGGTACTTAAATAGATAACAATAGTCTCACCAGTTAAGGTTTGACATCAATGACAAAATAACAATTGCTTGCATTGTCACTTTCCAACAATTACTGTTAGTTCTACCTTTACTGAATCCAATCTTTGTCAAGTATCTATCCAATTTGGCATACCAAGCTCTAGGGGCTTGCTTCAATCCATACAATTCTTTATGCAATTTAAAAACCATATCTCCTTCATCGATTAGTGGAAATCCATCAGGTTGTTCAATGTAAACATCTTCCTCTAACTCACCATTCAAGAATGTAAAATTGACATCCATTTGATAAACTTTGAAATGCTTGTAAGATGCATATGCAAGAATTAATGTAACAAATTCAATTCTATCTATAGGGGAAAAGGTCTCTTGAAAATAAATACCTTCCATGTTTGAATACCCTTTTCATACTTGTCTATCTTTATTCCAAATCACTTTTCCATATTCACTCAACTTGTTCCTGAATACCCACTTAGTTTCGATCACATTCTTGCTCAAAGGTTTAGGAATGAGAATCTAAGTCTTTTTCTTTTCAATTTGATCAAGATCTTCCCTCATATAATTTATCCAAATATTATCATTACAATATTTTTCCACATCTTTAGGTTCAAGTTCAGATAGTAAATATGTTTAATCTCCAATAATTCTTACTCTAGTTTGAACACCTCTATTCTTGTCACCAATAATAGTGTTTTCAGAATGATTAATTCTTACATACCATGGAGTCTTCAAAATAGTATTTGTAGTAGACCCTTTGGTTTCAATGTAATCTTCATTAGCCATAGGTTCAACCTGTTCATTCAATTCATTATGATCCTGATCTGGATTCTATAATTCCACAATCTGATTGTTCTCTTCAGCTATGTCATACCTGCAAGTTCTTTATGATCTCTGCACATTCTCATCTACTCTAACATTTTCAGTTTCAACAATCTTCTTTAGTCTATAGTTATAACATTTATATTATTTTCTCTTAGTAGAATATCCAAGAAAGATTCCTTCATCACTTATAGGATCAAAATTTATAATGTCTTCATCTCTCTTGATATAGAATTTACTTCCAAAAATCCTAAAGTATTTAATTGTAGGAATATGACCATACAAAATTTCATAAGAAATCTTACTGGTTCCTTGGTTTATGTGCACTCGGTTCAAGGTATAAAAAATTGTACTCATAGCTTCTATCTACTATATTTGTAGATTTCATTCAATAATCATAGTCGTAGCTGTGTCTAGAATAATTATATTCCTTTTCTCTACAACATTATTCTACTATGGGGTTTGCAGAGTAGAAGTCTACCTCTTGATTCCATGTTCTTTGCAATAAGCATTAAATTCACTAGATGTAAATTTTCCTCCTCTTTCCAATCTTAAGCACTTCAATCTTTATCCAAATGTTGTTTCAATCATCTTGAATATCTTAAATTTTTGAAAAGCTTATATTTTCTCTCTAAAAAATCTAACCCACATCATCCTTGAATAGTAATAAATGAATGACATTAAATATATATCACCATAATAGCTTCTTTCCTTTGTAGGACCACACAAATGTATATGTACCAAATCTAGCGATCCATTTGAAGTATATGTCTTACTCTTAAAAGTAGATCTAGTTAACTTTCCCAATTGTCACTCCTCGCACAAATTATTAGGCTTCATCAACTTAGGCAAATATCTTATAGTATTAGTAGTGCTAACATTTACCATATTATCAAAATTTATATGACAAAATCTTCTATTCCACACCCAACTGTCATCAACCTTTGCAATCAGCCATTTATTCTCAACAATTTTCAAATGAAATACATTACCAATAGTCTGCACGTACCTGATGCAATCAAATTTCTATTGCTTCCAATGATTTTTCACACTCCTTATATGAATTCCAATTTGTGTCCCTTGTCTAACAGTTGTCCAACACTCAACAAATTATGACTTAGTCCTTCAACATACAGAAGATCATCAGTACTAATTTTACCATCAAGAGTAATAGATCCTTTTACTTTTATCAAATAAGGCATGTTTTTACCGAACCTAACAACACCACCATCATAGTCTTCAAGCTTCCAAAAATTACGTTTATCACCAGTCATATGATGTGAATATTCACTATCAATGACCCATTCCTCTCTTTTAAAAACATGTGAAGCCAATGCTTTCTCTTCCTTAGGATTACATTCTTTAATAGAAATAAACAAAATCTCTTCATCACTAGCAGAAATTCATCATCTGTCACATCTTCCTCAGAAGCATAAAAAATTATATGACCCTTAGGATGAAATTTCTTAGATTTGACCATAGATTCCTTCAAAATTTTATTTGGACATATAGATGTGATATGACCAATATTATTATAAGAAAAAAATTTCAAAGGTAAATTTCATTTATACTTACCAGAGCCTTTAGGAAATATCCTTGCAATAAAGGCTTCAAGATCATCGATCTTTCTTTCCTCTTCCATGAGCTCTTCCCATTACTTAGCATAGTATTTGTCTTTTATTACTCTAGAAGAATTCTCTCCGTGATCATGCTTGGTCACCCTGGCTTTTAATTTAGTTTCAATCCTTTGGAAGTTGCTTAGAAAGAGAGGTCATCTCATAAGAACATATTATACCCATAAGGGCTTCTCTTATAATGTCTTTCACAGTCATAACTTCTTCAATAGCTTCAACTTTCTCACTATAACATGCAAGCAATGATCTCATAATTTTGTATATGACTTCATTATCTTCCAAGGTACCACCAGCACATCTGATTGAACTAACTATATCATTCACCCTTTGAATATAGGATGAGATATTTTCTCTTTCACTCATCTTCATATTGTCATACTTTTATTTTAGTCCTTGCAGCTTAGCTTGCTTTACATACTTCTCACCTTCATAAATATCTTCTATTTTAGTCCATAACTCATTTTTTGTCCTCATTCCATAGATGTGAGAATATTTTATTTCAGATAAGGAACTTATGAAAGCTTCCCTTGATTTAACATATTTTTCTTGAATTTCTTCTTTTCATCAGCAGTAGCCTAAGTTAGATCATTAGGAATGGAATAAGATTTCTCTGTAATACCTCAATATTCATCTCTCATGCATATCAAATAAGTATTCATCTGATAATTCTATATCAAGTAGTTGGTTCCATCAAAATTTGGATTGTCTTTCCTAATGCTTTCCATAATATATCTCCTTGAAGTAATTAAGCTCCTCCAAATGACTTAGCTCCAATACTAATTGTTAGGCCCAAAGAAGACAAGCACAACTAAGGAGCGGGGTGAATCAATTGTACTCACAAAAATTAAAACATTAACAATTGAATCACTTAGATATCTTAAAGATAAACAATAATGCAAGATCCATAATATAGAACTCACAAGACCAGATTTGTTCATGAGAAAACCTGATTAAGGGAAAAGCCTAGTGGGACTCAAACCCACAATATAAATATACTCTACTAAAAGTACTTCCCAGTTAAGATATAATAAGAAAAAATAAGAATGTACTTACATCCACAGGCCCACTGCCTAGAGCATGCTACTCACAATACTATGATCTGACCCTCAATCAGCTTCACTGATCAATCATTGATAACAATTAAAAAGGGTATGTTAGCTCTTTTTCTTGCAGCACAACCTTAAAGTGACAGTATACTTGTATACTTGAATGCAAACTCCTATTTCATGAAAAAAAAGGATAATTCATGAGGGTATTAGATAACATCTGGGGAAACTATTACCTCCTCCTTTTTTGGGATCCACTGGCTCAGGCAGGTATTACCTATGGATGATTACTGAATGACAGTATCTTTTAAGTGGATTATCTTCTTACTGAATTGCTGAAATTCTTTTTAATGGATCAACAAGTAAATGAATATTAAAATGACTGTGAATATCCTGATACAGAGCGTAATGATCCACATTAGTATTTTGACAATAGCAATTAGTAAGGTAAAATGGAATCTCATCCTTCTTCTTTTTTCAGTTCTTAAGAACCTCAGGAAGGATAACCTATTTTGATTCTCTCTTAAAGGAATCAGTAAACTAAATTGTATTCCTCTAAAACACAATTACTTGAATGGAATGTACAATTGAAATGTGAATGATTTGATAAATTAAAATACTTATTGGATAATGAACAATTACTTAGCCAACTATAAACCAGTGTCTTATCCTAGGGCTATGAGTCAATATATGGTATAACTCCACAGTAAGGTGATTAATAAAACATATGCAACAATGATAAAATGCCTTACAAATTATCCTCTCTCTACAACTATATCATGAGATCCTTAAACTAATACTAAGCTCTCTGTGGTCACTTGAAATAATTAACCCTTCCTTGAAGGAGCTTACAAATGATTACACAACCACCTTGTGATCAGTGTGTCTAAATTCCTTAATAGTAAACATACAAGAACTATAACAGTAATAAAAAGAGACAATCCAAGATGCAGAAAAGAGATTAAAAATATATGTATTAATGTCTTGAAGATTCAAATACATATAGATAGACAAATAGTACAAAGGCTCAGACAAATTGTAGTAGTCTGCCTTGTAATATATTTTATTTATTTCCAACTCCAACCCCATAAAAAATTATACAAAAGCTCTATAAATAGGAGTAAACCATCTTGGAATCATTAAGATAAGGATGCTACAAGCTTTAGATGGTTTAGAAAACCTAACCCTAAAAACCTAGAAAAGACAAAAGACAGGAAAACACCAAGCGGTAGAAGGAAAAAACTGAAGAATAAGATCTGATATTCCTTTGTATTCTTGTGGATGTCGGCACCTTTGTCTATATATGTTCTAGATAGCATCTGATAGTTTTAATAAGATCTAGTGACCACCAATATAGGATAACTTACACTAGTATTTAAGATTTCTAACCTCCTTGTGCTCATAGAATAGGTGCCATGTGTCCTCTTACTCTTCATCCATGATATCTAAGTCAACTATATTAGGATTTTTATTCTTGGGCTTTGTCATGATATCTCATTTTGTCATATCTTCCTCCTTAGGCCATTCAAAGCTCTATATACTCTCAATTTAGGCCTTTTGTCTTTCCTACCTAGCATCTGTTATTCTTTTTACATATGTGATGAATTTATTGAAATTTGTCTTTGCTTTTATTGCTTCATCCATAATCCTATTGAATCTCTCCATGTCCATCTCTCCTTGATCAGATATGTATATATCTTTTTTGGGTAGCACATTATCAAATTTTGAACCCCATAGCCCTAATCGCTTGATTTGATTGTCCTCAGTTCTAAAGGGAGGTACAAACCTATTATAACCTACCCCAGAAATATTTAGCCTTGCCTCTATTTGATTTACTTTTCCCTTAAAGAATGAAAAGGTGGCTCCAATTTGTACAATCTCTGTGCCAAAAAGAGTTACTATCTCTAGAAATTCTAGCCTTAGTAGTTGCACAAACGCCAAACTTTCAAACAGTCATGTCCTACAAGACCAAGTTGGAAAATATGGATTCAAAATTGATATAAAGCTACTCACCTATGTTTTTAAGCCTGGAAACTTTCCATAGGCTCCATATACTATATCAATTTTATCTTTAAGAATATCTATTCTATGCTGAAAAATTGATGCCAAGGCTCTCAAAATCACACTGTTGTGCTCTTTGACCTCTTGCATAGTTTCAACAGCTATCTCCCTGGTTTCCTCTATTTGGATCTCTGTGTCCTGTACCTCTTTAGGCTCAGCACAGGAAACCTTAGGCTTTTCTGTCAACTTTTGTGTAAGCTTAGCTATGAGCTTCTCTTGTGCCTTGATTTTTATTAGTCCCAATTCTCTATCTTTGATAATGTCACTAGTATCACTAGTGAGTTTCTTAAGTTTCTCTGACATCTGGACTGATTTTGCCTCATTAAGTTGGGAAAAGTGTGTTATCACCTAGGATATTTCTAAGTCCCATGTATTCTAGACTAACCATATTATTTTGTTACCCTCCATTTTCTCTTGGATGTTCAAAAGGGCTGGCTTCTGATCTTTTGGAGCCAAGCTCCACATTGCTAATGCTTCAGACTTGGGGTTGTATCCAAACCCTCTTATCATGTCCCCAACCTGTGTCTCTAATGAAAATTTGACATCTGGTTGTTTTCTGATCTAATCAATTATAAAGGTTGGGGATAAGTCCTAACCTTCTACAAGTAACATCCCACTGGCCTTGACCAGTTGCCTTGCTTGTTTTGGTGTAATTTGCTCTGATTCAGGATCATAGTCCTGTAGTTTTTGTAGAGCCTCTTAAGTCACTGGATCGCCCCCTGCTAATTGTAACTATGTACTCACTTGTTGCTACTTTTTCCAGATGAGAAAGTCTTTAAATTCCTTTTTCTTAATGAAATTCTCATCCTTAAGGAATTCATCTTGATGTATTAACCTCTCATCTGTACAAGTTCTAAGAGGTAACTCTTCCTCTTCTTCCACATAATTCTGCAATTTCTTTCCTTCCCTGATCTATTTTCTCAATTGGTGATCATAAGGCCTGTTTCCAGTTATTAGGGCAGCAATTATGTCTATCTTATTCTCCTTCATTTGAGAAGGTTCCCCAGTTTCCACTTTCTGTCTCTTAGGTGGGGGTTCATTTGTGACCTCCTTATCAGGGACCTCTATTAGGTCAATAATATTTTCTCCCTCAGCAACTTGTTCTTCTACAACTGCTTGATTAACTGGGAGGGAAATGGGCGAGGGGTATCCTTCATCACTATCATCATCATATTATGATGATGAGTGCCCTTTGTGGCCCTTCTCTAGAACTACTAATGCATCCTCCAATTGATTGTAGAGGAGAGTGTGAGAATCTATCATGGCATCTAGCCTTTTCAAATATGGCATGTCTGGGAAAAAACCCCCAAAAGGAATGCCCTTTCTCTTGACCTGTCTCTCTGGGTCCATAAGTTCATTGAACTTCACAACTCTCTTATCCACCTCCTCATCCTCCAAAATATTTCTTATCAAATCTTCTTCCATACACTCCTCATGATCTTTTGTGTAGGGGATGGTTGGTGTCAGCAACTTCTTTGCACTAAGGATGAAACCTTCTATGTCAACATATCTATATAAGGCCACATTCATCCTATAATGATTCATCCAATTATTCACAAGGTCTAATGCCCCTTTTCCAATAGTAAAACTATAAATTTTGAATTGCCTTGGGGTAAATATACCCTTCCTATGTGGTGCTAGATGTTCTTTATCTGTCAGAATTAATTGCCTTATGAATTCCATTGTAGCTATTCTTGGTAGCACATGGAATGGAAATAAATGTGGAGGGTGGGTACAACCATACACCCTCATTAGTGTGAAATTATTCTCATAATAAAAGTCTCCCCAGGTTTGGTCTCGTGGCCATTTTTCTAGATACTGGCATGGTCTCAATAATTGTATCACTTTTACTGGCAGCCTAGTCTTGTTGACACCTAGGCACTGAAGAATTAGATATACTATCCAATTTTAGAAAGAACAAAACTCCTGCTCCCTAGAAGTATGGTTCCACACTCTACACCAAAATTAAACATGGTTAGGCAGGTTGTGATGAAATCTCTGTGGCCTTAGACATTGACAATTCATGAGTGGGAAGTTGTAGTATAGGATCAAATGCATAAGAACTAAATAATGCATAAACTTGGGATGATCCTTTTTTCTTTGTATATCCACAAACCCCTGGTGCATCTAGTCTATGATATACTAGATATAATCATATTTGGAAGTAGTATGGAGGCTTTGCATGTCCAGCACCATTGTCATAATGTCTGAATCAATCCTATCTGCTCCTGTGTCCTTTCCTAGCACTCTGCAAAGTGCATATGAAATGTACTTCATATAGAAGTTCAGGTCTTTATAGAAATATGGGGTTTCCCCTGGCATGGGTGCTATATATTTTTTCATCTTCTTTGGAACATGGTGTTCCTTGACCAATTTGGCTACAATGCCAAACTCTCTAATATACCTACTCTCTAGGATTTTCATGTTTATTTCAGTAGTCATAGATAGTATACATTGAAGGCCTTCATGAAAGTGTTCCTGTCTAGGGTAAGTAGGGATTTTCCATCATCCCTCTTAATTGTTTTGGTTAGGGTATCATACCTACTGGCCATTTCCAAGACAAAATCGACATCTACAAAGATGTCAAGAACAACTAACCTAGCCAATCCACAAGTCCAAGGGTTTGAAATTGGCATAAGCTCATCACTATTTTTAAAAAAGTAGTTAAATAATGAATAACCAGATGAGCCTGGGGTTTTTGCATCCCTAATATATTATAGGCCATCAATTAAAACATCAGCACTAACCTTTCTTTTCTGGATTGAGCTTGGTATCAATGTGAGAAATATGTTTGAATAATTTCTCTTCCCCTTTGTATCATCCTCAACATCATCACTTCTCCCACTATGGACACCAAATTTAGTGCTTGACTCATTTTTTCCTTTCTGTGTTGTTTTCACCTATCTTTCACCGATATTGAAACAAATCTTCTACAAACCCTCACCACCGGTTGTGAATTACCCTGAAATCTACAATCCTGAGCACTGAAAACACTACCAATCACAATCCCCGTTGAATTCTGAAACATGAAATCACCTTTCTCAACACTTACTGCTGGAAAATCCAACTTCTCAAAAAATTCTAAACTCTCTATAAAAACTCTTAGCTCTGATAATTTGGAAGCTGGTAAGAATGAAATGATAATGGACATGCTTACTTATAACTGAGAAATCAATGTAGCCATCTCTTCAAACTGGTAAACATACAATTCAATCACTTTGCCATTATTTTTACGCACTGTGACATCAATTCTAGTTCTAGTCATGACATTCAAACTAACAAGTAATCAATTTTTGATGAGTGCTTTTGCTTATAAAAACCTTATAAAATTCAAAAAGAGATCAAAATATGATCTGATTGGCTACCATTAATAATATTTTGGCTACTTTTCCATCTTTTAAAATCTCTGTTATTTTATCAGCTATCAAGTGTCCATGATGGCGTCGAAGAAAATTCACCTTTTAACTTTGGTTTCACTTCTGACGACCTAGTGACTATATGATCTCCTTGTCACTTGATATTTATCCTGACTATAGTTTGTTACTGAGCCTTAGCGACTGCCATTGGATCAAACTTTAGATCAACGATTGTCTCCATGTCACTTAATCTTTTAACTTAACTCATCTTTTTATGGAGACAACGCGACCAAACCTTCACTTAACTTTTCTTCAAACTTAGGTTATATCTGGAGACTTGGTGACTGTTAAAACTCCATGTCGCTGAACCAAATCATTAACTCACAGTTTATCCAGAGACCTCAGAACAAATGCCTTTAGTCTCTTTATTGCTTGATTATTTCAATTTTATGATTTCCATCTGGAGACAACGCGACTTTTGTTGATCTTCTTTTCCTCTCCATCTGACAGTTGTCTCTAAGTCTCCTGTTCTTCATTGCAAACCCTAAATTTTTATGAGACTTCATGACTGACAAACACATGTCTTTCTTTTCCTCTTGTCCCCTAATCACCAGATCCTATTTAAATTTTCAATTTTATATCATGACCACGCGACTACTATTGATCCAGCTTTCATACTATGGTTGTCACTGAATCTCTTGATTATTAACTTAACTCATGATCCTTTTCACGACTACGTGACAACACTGTTATTCAAACTGACATTCAACCTGGGTTTATTCAGAGACTTGGCGACTTTTAAAACTCCATGTCGCTTGATTTTTTTCAAACTGCGAGACTAATCCAGAGACTTCCCGACTACCATTGAATTTAATCTTACATGAATGGTTATCGCTCAATCTCTTGATCTTTAACTTAACTCATCTTTTATGCATAGATAAAGCGACAACAATGAAATCTTAACCTTTTGACTTAACTCATAACCTCAGGTCACATTTGGTGATAATACAACTGAGTAAACTCAAAGTCTCCATAAGAAATCACTAACCCTGATTTCATCAAGAGATAATCAGACCATCGTTAGACTAAATCTCAGATGAACAGTCAGCGCCAAGTCTCTTGATCTTATGAGGCATATTCTTTTTATTAGGAGACTACGTGACCAAAGTATTTTTCGAAGTCTCCAGACTAAATGGAATATTCTCTTTTCCTCATGAGACTAGGCGACTAAATAATAAGCATGTGAAAATAACTTCAGACATAAGTTATGAAAAGGTAACATGCAAATAGAACCCATCTAAGAAATTTAGGGATTTTTTGCATTTTTGAATAGAAATGACCCTAGGGCTTAGGGTTTTTAGCATTTTCAACTAGGTTTTAGGCTTAAAACATTACTTGTAGAGGCATGTAAGAAATTTTAAATATAATCTTCAACCTTCTGAGCATAGGAGTGATAGGAAACTTCAAAATTTTACAAAGCAAACTCAAAAAAAGGAAATACAACCAACAGTAGCTCTTTCTGAGGATGGATAACCACAAATTTATGACAAGAACTACAAAATATTTGGTTGCAGACCTTTTCAAAAAATGAAGGCGACGCTGACTAACCTACTGCAGGAAAGAAACACACAACTGAAAGGAAACTATGGTACATATAATACATACTTACTTGTACATGAAAATTTGATTTTCAATTGAAAAAGGGTTTCAAAAATTTCCCATACACTGGCAACTCGAATTCTTCTCCATCCATATTCTTTAGAAGATGAGAATCTTTACCAAAGCTTTGAGAAATGAAAAAAAGTCCAAGCCATAATGACTCAAACTTCTTGTGCTTTCCTTTATCTTCTTCTCTTACATTCCATTGCAGAACTAAGTCATCTAGTTGGAATTTTTTGTTGCTAGCCCTTTTGTCAAAAATATATTTCATCTTTTGTTGCAAATTTATGTTTTCCTTCTAGCTATCTTTTCTGATTTCATCAAACTCTGCCAATTGCATCATTAAGTTTTGCATATTATCATAAAGCTATAATTGTTCTTCTTGTATAAACTAGAACACTGGTAACAAATTATTAATAGGCATTCTTTATTTCATACCATATACAAGTTCAAATGGTGATTTTCCTATTTCTTTCTTAAATGTTACCCTATCATCCCATAATTTCAATTTCAGCTTTGTATGTCATGCTCTCTTGTTCTTCTCAAGAGTCTTCTTCAAGATCTTCAATATAATTTTATTACTAGACTCATCTTATCCATTTTCTTGAGGATGATATGGGGATGAATATCATTATCCCATACTTCTCACAAAAATCTTTTATCTCATCTGACCTAAAACACATTGCATTATCCATTACTAACTTTATAGGCACACCAAATCTAGTTAAGATATTGTCCATCAAAAATTCAGTAACCACCTTACTTGTTGCCTTTTTTGTAGGTACAACTTCAATCCATTTTGTAAAGTAATCTCTGGCTACAAGTATCCAATTGTGTCCACTACTGGATTTTTTTGAAAATTCACCTATAAAATCAATTCCACACATAGCAAAAGGGGCTTCTGCACTTACAGGATTTAGTAACAGGGCTCCTGAAAATTTTACCTTATTTGTAAACCTTTGACATGGCTCACATCTCTTGACAAATGCATGGGTGTCTTTAAATAGGCTGGGCCAAAAATATCTAGCTCTTAGAATCTTATGGGCAGTAGTCTTGGCAGAAAAATGACCCCCACATGCCCTAGCATGCATTTCATTTAACATTTTCTCAGATTGGCTCTGATCTAAACATAGTAACAATACACCATTTCTTTCTTTCCAATATAAATCTCCTTGTACTAAGGTGTATCTCTAAGCATGTAATATGAGACTTCTCATTTGGTTATCTGTCATAGCATTAGGAAACTTAGCATTTTTTAAGAAAAATACAATGTCAGCATAAAATGGTTGTTTCTCTATACTTTTAATTGTCTGATCATGTATCTCTATTTTATTTACTTTTACTAAATCCAATTTCTCCTTTCTCATGAGTTTTTCCAAACCTTGACCTCTTACCAATTTTCTAATGTGGATTTCTAGTTTGAATTCCTGAATTCGGTTAATCCACTTACATCTCTTACCAGTCACTTCTGATTGGGTAAGAATATCCTTTACTGTTGCATGAGGAACATATGCCAGCACCTTAGCACAAACTAATTATGGCTTGAAAGATTTTACAGCTTTTACCAGGTCATATGCCTGCTTCTCCATCATTTCATAATTCAATTCTGTAGCTTGAAGGGATTCACTAAAAAAGGCTATTGGATGTTCAAATCCCTCATTATCCTTTTGTAACAGAACAATAGCAATAGTGTGAAAAGATGCAAATGAAAATAAAGAAAAGGGCTTACTGTAGTCTAGTGATATCAAAACAAGTGCCTCTTGTACTGATTTCTTTATCCTCTCAAATGCTATTTGAGCTTCCTCATTCCAGTAAAATTTTGCATCTTTCTTTAACAATTTAATAATTGGTTTGACAACTTCTGCAAAATTAGCTATGAATATTCTCATAAAGTTTATCTTTCCTAAGAAATATTGTACTCCTTTTATATTTTTTGGAGCAGTGACCTTTTGGATAGCCTCTATTCTCTCAGGGTCTATCCTGACTCCATCTTTGGACACTATATGTCCCAATAACTTTCCTTTTGTGACTATAAAATGGCATTTTATGGGATTTAGTGAAACACCATACTCTAGAGCCTTATTAAAAAAATTCTCTACATGTTCATAGTGATCCCCTTCTTTTTTAGAATATGAATTCAAGTCATCTTGATAAATAACCTTAAATAGATCAATAAATTCTTTAAATGCCACATCCATGGCTCTCTGGAAATTTTCTCATGCATTTATTAATCACAAGGGTGTTCTGACATAAAAATAGGTTCCCCATGGAGTAGTAAAAGAAGTCTTGAATTGCTCTGATTCTTTCACAAGTACCTGGTTGTATCCTGAGAATCCATCCATCATTGATAGCAACTCACAACTAGTTACCTTATGCAACATTGCTTCCATGTTTGGTAGAGAATAGTTATCTTTTAAGGAAGCAATATTCAAGTTTCTGAAATCTACACACCGTCTTATGTCACCATTCTTATTTCTTACTAGTACTAGGTTTGAGACCCAAGTTGAGTGTCTAATAGGGTGATTGATTCCAGCATCTTTTAACTTCATCAACTCTTGTTGCATCTTAGGAGCCAACAGAGGATTAATAGGTCTCTTCTTTTGTCTAAATGGTCTCATATCTTCCATGAGTGGGATTTCATGTTAGAAAAGATCCTCTCTATAAGCCTTAAGATCTTCATATGACCAAGACAAAACATGCTTATGTTTTCTTAGTAGTTTTATCAAGTTGGTTCTAATATGAGAGTCTAATCCTTTTCCAATGTAAACTATTTGAGGAGTGGTCTATGAACCCAAATTTATTTCCTCTAAATCCTCAATCTTGGCATTGCTTATTCCTGATGTTTGTTCAGTTTGATTAGTAAACAATGCCTCTACTTCTACCAGTCCCTTAGGAATCTGGTTAGAACTAAGTTGGACAAGCTCATCCCCTAGTATACAATACTTTCCATCAATGACCTCAAGAAGATTATTGCAGTCTATACGTTGATCCTCATAGTGATCAAGGCACTGAAGAAATCTAAGGATATCTTGGTCATCCTCAAAAACTTTCCAGTTGTAATTTTTTTCTGGGACAAATGGTCTTCTTTTGACTTCCACAATTGATACCCCATTTAAGGTCATATCATCATTTTTCAAGGCAAGATTAGCCAAGAAATCTGCCATAATGTTTCTAGACCTTTCTATCCAATTTATATTAAAGCCATCAAAGAACTCTATTTGGTCCCAAGTAGCATGCCTATACATTTTCAATTCGTCATTCTTTACAGCATATTTGGACCTTGCCTGGGCTACTACTAATTTTGAGTCACCATAGACTTTTAAACATTTTATACCATGTTTAGTAGAAATTTCTAGCCCTAGAAACAAAGCTTCATATTCTGTTGTATTATTTGTACACTGAAAAGATAGCAGAAAAGAATATTTGAATGTGGTACCTGATGTGTTAGAATGAATTTAGAATAACTAGGAGGGGGGTGAATCAGTTATCCTCAGGTCTAGATGTACCAATTGAAACTTTATAGCACTTTAAACAACTCAGATCTACTCGGCAGCAATAGCATAAGTCAACAACATAAATATGTAGTTTACTGTTCAAATGTAATCAGCTTGCAAAACCTTAACAGTAAAACATAACATAAACATTCACACGAGTTGACAGTATTATTTAACGTGGAAACCCAAATTGGGAAAAACCACCAGTAACATGCTACCAAGTTTTCACTCTTCTAAAGTGACCTCTGCTAGGAGCCAACCCCATTAAAGGTTACAAAACACATTTCTAAATGTGACCTAGTTAAAGGATTTAATCACCCTATCAAGAGTGGCCTTGTTAGAGGTCTTAGAGCATTCCACCTGAATGTCACCTTGCTCAAAGGATTTATACAGTGACTATTAGGTCAACCTAGTTAAAGGATTTTGATTGATACAATGGTTAGAAAGTAATCAGCAGGTGTGATCTGATACATACAACTTTCTTTGCAAATCCAGATCCAATTCAACTCTTCTGCTAATTCATTGAGTGGCCTCCATTCTCATTACAATCTTTAGATCTACTTGGGAATCTATCAAGAAATCACTTATGCAACTCTCTACTTCTCTGTTGAGCCTTCTCTGCTAGATCATGCCAATAAGTCAATAAACCATGCAATCCTCTTGCATACACTTAGCACATACATCACACAACTAGAATAACCCCTTGAGGTTATCTTATACCTCTTCATCTAGGGAAAATGAATCTTTTACGCTTAATCGAGATTGTATATCTTAGGTTAGGTCAGATCCAACGGATCTTTCCATCTTTTCATTTAATTTATTTCTCCAAAGAAATCACTAATTAAATATTTGATCCATGAATTAATTACGGTTACCCATGTTAGAATAGTCCCAAAGAATAACTGAGAGGGGGCGTAAATTAGTTATCAATAACTTTAGTTCTTTTACTTCCTTAACTTCAGAATACAACAAAGTAAATGCTTAATCAGATAACACAGTAAACAACACACAATTTGATTATGGGGAAACCAAATGGTAAAAACCCTTTTGGGAATTAGTACCCATAATAAACTATACTTGTTTATAGTAATCCCTGTTAGAAGATATTTCAACCCTATTAGGAGTTGTACATTACAATGCAATAAGTATAGTGACCTGGTTAAGGGTCAGACCCTGTTAGGGGTGGTGGACTCACTGTCCAAAAGCTCACTGCTTGATGGTGAAGGCTACAACCTTTTGTATAATAGATATGCACTATATCTGATGATGAACTATAGAGTAGACCTGCTATATTGATCAGTTCCAGTGTATTACAATCTTTCACTTCTTCTTCACATAGACTCTTGATGAATGAACCACATCTTATCTTCTGCTCTGTACATCTTCTGTCTCTTTTCGTATCATTCACACTTAGCGTTCACAAATGAACTACTATAAGTATCTTCTCCAAATTAGAAGGTCATTTCAGCTCTTAGAAAAATTTCAACAACATCTTAGTCAGCTTAACTAAGCATGCAAACAATATTAAGTTTGCACAAGTCAAACTGAACAAACGCGACGCTTCACTGAGTCAGCTTCACCAAATCAACTCAAGCAACACGATCTTGATGCAATATGATAGGCACATTTAACCAAATATAGTTAACTCATAACTAACCATGAATATACACACGCATATCCTGAAGATAGTGCAACTCAAGAAACACGTTATATACGTCAGCCCTAAATAGTTACACAGCCAAAACTGTAACTGCCAATAACATAATTGCATAACTTTACTGAAACATCATATCTAGGTCTATGTGTATGAACATAACATAATAAACATGTCAACAACATGTATCTATCCATGCAAGTCTTGACATCATCATTCTAATAAGTACATATAGAATTACTACTGTGTATTATATGTTGTCATCAATGACAAACATACAATCAATCAACTACTCAGAATCAAATCTCCAACAATCTCCCCCTTTGACATTGATGGAAACATACGATATTAAAAACATCCTCTACTCATGGTGTCCTCTTTCTTTTACAATCTTCTCAATATCCACATCAAAAGATTTCTCTAAACTGCTGTAGTTTCTCTGACTGTATTTGTGTTCCATGTATATACTCCCCCAGATTATATGCTCCCCCTTAGTACATACTCTCCCTTACTATATACTCCCCCTTTGACATCAATGGAAAAGGGTTCCATAAACCATTAGGCACAGGTACTACTCTAGAAGTAGATTAGTCAACCATTCATCAGTCACTTAATGACTGATGTTCTTGTTGCTTCTTCTAAACAGACTCAGGAGAGGGAATTACTCCCAACTTCTCCCTAAGATACTCAAAAGTATCCTTTGATAAGGGCTTTGTGAAAATATCTGCCAACTATTCTTTGGTGCTCACATAGTCCAAT
>MU225029.1:1771934-1784248 GCA_018584345.1 Thuja plicata | reverse complement strand
AGGGCTTTCTTTTCTGAAGTAAGACATCTGATCTACCTTAAGCTGTTAGGCTTCTTCTCCAAGGCACTTGGCTCTGATACCAATTGTTAGAATAGTCCCAAAGGATAACTGAGGGGGGGGTGAATCAGTTATCAGTAACTTCAGTTATTTTACTTCCTTAACTTTAGAATACAACAAAGTAAATGCTTAATCAGATAACACAGTACACAACACACAATTTGATTACAAGGAAACCAAATGGTAAAAACCCTGGTGGGAATTAGCACCCACAATAAACTATACTTTTTTATAGTAATCCCTATTAGAAGATATTTCAACCCTGTTAGGAGTTTTACATTAAAATTCAATTAGTATAGTGACCTGGTTAAGGGTTGGACCCTGTTAGGAGTCTTTTACAAATAACCCTGTTAGGGGTGGTGGACTCATTGTCCAAAAGCTCACTGCTTGATGGTGAAGGCTACAACCTTCTGTATAAAAGATATGCACTATATCTAATGATGAACTATAGAGTAGACCTATTGTCTTGATTAGTTCCAGTGTATTACAATCTTTCACTTCTTCTTCACATAGACTATTGATGAATGAACCACATCTTATCTTCTGCTCTATACATCTTCTGTATCTTTTCATATCATTCACACTTAGTGTTCACAAAAGAACTACTATAAGTATCTTCTCCAAATTAGAAGGTCATTTCGGCTCTTAGAAACATTTCAACATCTTAGTCAGCTTAACTAAGCACGTTAACAATATTAAGTCCGCACAAGTCAAACTGAACAGACGTGACGCTTCACTGAGTCGGCTTCACCAAATCAACTCAAACAACATGATCTTGATGTAATATGATAGGCGCGTTTAACCAAAGATAGTTAACTCATAACTAACCATGAATATACACACACATATCCTGAAGATAGGTGCAACTCAAGAAACATGTTATATACGTCAGCCCTAAACAGTTACACTTCCAAAACTTTAACTGCCAATAACAGAATTGCATAACTTTACTGAAACATCATATCTGGGTCTGTGTGAATGAACATAACATAATAAACATGTCAAAAAAATGTATCTATCCACGCAAGTCTTCACATCATCATTCTGATAAGTACATACAGAATTACTACTGTGTATTATATGTTGTCATCAATGACAAACATACAATCAATCAACTGCTCAGAGTCAAATCTCCAACAACCCATGCATTTAAATAGTGTGGACCAATCATTCTTATCCTTAATTAACTTTACATATCCCAATAAATTCAATTATGTCGGCCAGAGATCTCAAATCTCAATAATTACCAAAATACTGCTACTCGGCCTATTGGTTCTTTTTTATGCTATGATTACTGAACAATAACCCTTTCACCCTTTTATGTATTTTACAGAGTAGCCAACTCCCGGTATTCAACCAAGACTGAAAAGGACTACTAACAAGGATGTGGATCCATCCTTCTACACTTTAGGTTCTACAAAACTAAGAAGGGGACACCCTTCAATGCTTTTAATACTCTATTTGGCATCAATCAGCAGAGATCTCACAATGGCTCAACACGACCGAGAGATACTAGGTGATCGGCTGATCACCCATTGAACATCAACCTTGAAGTGGAGCATGAGATTAACACAACATCACAAACCACATAAAACCTTTAGATATGTCAGAATTTATGTTTAAATTGCAGAATATATCCAGGATTGAACTGAAAATGCAAAGGTATAGAAGATACTAATCACCAACCAGTGCTTTATCCATGGGCAGTGTCCTTTAAACAAATCTAGAAATGTAGTAATCAACTGTTGTCAATGATTTTAAGCCATAAATAAAATCAATCCAAATCATTACTACTTATAGAAATCCTCTTGTAGACAACTGAATGAAATTATGTCACATCCACAACATTATTTAATCTGATCCTAGATCAGAACTGAAGAATGATAACACATACATAGGTGAATTCCTATGCAAAGAATTAGAGAACTCAGACTTCACAAGACTGATACCAAGGAGAGATATGAATCTTGAATTTCTATATTATGTATGAAAAATCATATTACTACACACAAATTTGCAATCATAAAATGCCTATTCAATAAGCTGCAAAAGACTAATGAAATTCTATTCTACCTCAAGAAAAACTAGTACAATCAACAAGCTATATCCATAAATGTGGAACCAACTGAAACTTAAGCTCCTAGAGTTAAGCATAGCTTGAAACTTGCTATGGAGGCCAAGAAAATGGAACACAGTAATAATGGAAGAGATTTGCATAAGTATACCAAGAGAAACCATCAAATTCCTCCTCTCTTCAACACCTGTCCCTTCTCCCAAATATCTTGAACTGAATCCTCTACAACTATCCAGAAATCTGATTTTATATGTCGATATGTCTTCTCTATTTTTCCAAATTTAAGTTGACTCATTGTTTCTTCATTCTCTTCAAACTGATTTGATCCTAGACAAAAATTGATTGAAAAATTGGAATGCTCGTTTTGAGACCTTTCTAACAATATATGATACTCTATACTTCTAATAAAAATTGCCCCCTGAACCATTAAATCAAACTCGTGCAAACAATTTTAAATATTTCAAATTCTGGACTATAGTCTGCACATTATATATTTTAATTTTGATCTTTTAAATCCCTTTTATGCACAAACCTTAGAGGGCCCCACGTGTAGCGTGGCACCACTTGATTCACCTGGAAATACACCTAGGTGCCTACATGTCCTTCTTGTGCCATGTGGCACCTTGTGATTGGTCCATAGGTCCAACTGGGTGCCTGCATCATCTGCCCTGTGTTTGGCCCGCCACCTGTCTAATCACCACATGTCGCACTGTTGTGATGCCTCTATGGTAACTAGCATGTAACTTTCTGTTTAAGGCTTCGTGACAACTGTCCATTTTTGTCACCTCAGGATGTGTGCTAGCTCAGATTACCTCCTACGCAACTGACACCTCATTGCCACCTGGACGCCACTTGATCTGTTGGGTTGTCACCCCCGCCACGTGTTGTCCTAGCATGATCCATCTATGGTAACTACCTTGCATCTTTTAGATAGAGGCTTTGTGCTGACCGACAATTTGATCTGCCTCGGGATGCACACCCAATATGCAATCCAATCTACCAGCTCATCTTCCATGTCACCTCTGCGGGTCCAGCCAAAATATGGTTTTTATCCTCTATGATCTAGCACAGTTCTCAAGGCAACCCTGCTTCCATGTGAGTGCATAGCCTCTGGCTTCTTCTTTGAAATACATACTGTGACTTTTTGCATATAAACATATATGTTTTCCCCATCACTGGCAATGTGGGACTAAGTTTTTAGAGTTTTAAAGCTTTCCTGTGCATTTTACTTCAAAATAATGAGGCCCACCGCGTACTCAATTTGTCCAGCCAAGAGGTCCACCATGGCATCTTGGCTTCTTATTCATTTCATAATATAAGTATTTTCATATATAAATACTAAAAACTTTCGCAGCACCATGCATGTGGGATATATCTCTGTGCATTTTTCTTAACTTCTGAGACTTACTCCAAGTGTTGCTCACCAATGGCAATGTCTTCTTGTCGTTTGGCATGAAAAGCTTCCTCCATAAGGTTGGGCACCCCCTTCTGTGGATTCCTTTTTTTTTATGGATGGGTGCACCATGCACTTGCTGCTGGTTTTAAAAGTCTAAACTCCCTTCATTGAGCTGCGTAGACATTGTTTTGTTTTATATTTCCATGTTACACATTCCTTCCCCATTGTCTACACTTGGAAACCTCCTCTCCAAGGCCACATGCAACCCTTCTTGCTGATTGCATTTGCAATTTAAAAGTTTTAAAACAACTTCCCACACACTGCGCCAACATTGAAGGTGTTTGTTGTTTTTACATTTATTTTTTTAAATGTAAAAATTTCCCCCAAAACTAGCGCTGGCCAGCATGCTGTACAATTTGTTGTGCATTAAATGTTTTGTTTTATATTCAAAATCTTTCCTCCTTTGACAGACTGTGCATGTTTTCCACCCTTTCAATGTAATTAACAATGCTTTCAACCTCATCCTTCACCATGCGCTGGATGTTTGTTCAAAATCCTCCTCCCAAATTGTTGCACAGACACTCCATTGGCTTACACTTACAAATTGCATTTGCTTTTTTTTCTAATTTGTTGCGTAGGCACTTGCTATTAAACGTACACCAACAACTTGCATTGGTTTTGGAAATTTAATCATTTCCAAAACAAAGCAGCCTACCAATCATATGTATTTAATGTTTAAAATTTCTCAAAACTTTACTCAATCCTCCATAAAAATTATATCCATTCAATGTTACGCAGCCATTCAATATTTTTTTATTTGTTTTTTAAATGTTTCAAACATCCTCCAAATCCAACGTGTGAAGTCTCCTTGGCACTGTGCTAATTGCAATTTTTTGTTTTGCATAGTAAATTTTTATAAAAAAAACTATGAAATCCTCCCTCCAAAGTTCGGTGCACAGGCCTCCATGGTTTTTCATTTAATGTTTTTCTTTTAAAAAAAACTTTTCTATATTTGCTCCTTCATGCTGGATACTATGCATTTGGTGTACTAGCTATGTTTCATGCTTTTGATTTTAAAAACATTAACTCATTTCCTCATGCTGAGCGCAACATCCTCTTGCATTGACTCCAGTTAATAAAATGTATTGATTTCAAAGTGCTTAAAAAGATTCACCGGCTCCAGAAATACTTTCGCCTTGCTAATATAATCATCGATCCACAAACTAACTCACTGCTGGACTTTTTAAAAAACAACTTTTAAAGTTCTGCAAATTGGCTTTATTTTTGGCAAATAGCCTCCAGATCAACCTTTGAAAACTGACTAAATAATGCTTTGCAACCATGGGGTTTGGATAATACATTCTTCTCTAGCATATGAACAATTAACATTAAATGGATAGGCTTTGAAAACATTCAGGCCCAAAGATAATAATATGCAAAGTATACCACTTCATTATATTCCACAACTCACAGAATTCATATTTGTGCAAACCCTGTCAAAGGTGCCATTTGGAAAATCATCATATCACCTCTTGAAGATCTATCACTTGGAAAAATTATTCATTTATCCACATAGAATACACATGCAAAAGGGCTTTGATAGATTCATCCTTAGGTGTAAGATGCAAATAATCAAACTTAACAATTCAGAAAAATAATGTAAGAGAAAAATGTTGAATCAGCATAAACTCCATTCGGATCAGTCATTGAAAGATTAGCAAGATATGCTCTGAGACTTCACCATCAGATCAAGTATTACACTTACATGCCATGAGAATGATTCCACAATTGGTTCTTGAAAACAACTCTCACAAAATTACCATTTCATTTACTCCAATTCTACTATGCACCGCCAATCTGCACAAATCACCTTCAAAACTGACTTTGAAAACTCATCAACTGAAACCTTCATGAACTGGAATCTTGGGTATTTATTCACTCCCATACATGGAAAATGAATCCACAATTATCTCACTCAGAAAACCATAAGGTGAAAAACCAACAAAGACCAAAGTCAGCGTATTAGAAACATTCTGGAATAAAATAGTGAAATATGCAGAAGTCTGGTTTGGAAATGGCCAGACAGATTAATAGAGATCCAAAAATATTAAGAGGAAGTCACTCCTAGGTCTATAATGAAGAACAACCCTCAATTATTTTTGACCTTGAACCGGGTGCAAACTGGGAGACCTCCAAGTAGGTCACTTAAACAATCTGGACTGTGCACATTCAATGAAACTTAACAAACTAAAAATGGAAAGGCTCTGGAAAAATGATCAAACAAACACATGGGGGGATAAATATGGACACGGATACTCTCTCACATGCCTAAAAAATAGTATAACAACCCTCACGCTATGAACATCAATCAGTCATAAAAAGAGAAACTCTGAAGTGAGCCACTTTATGAAATTCTGGAAAGACACAAATACAGATGTTAAGTTTGCACCGACTGCCTTTGGATTCCTCTTTCAAAACATAGCAGATTAGCTCCTGAATATTTGAAACTTTCCAAGTTGGTAAAACCTTGCACATGGAATTCAGATATCCAAATCACTTATTATGACCATCAAGTGGCATCAAGAAATTAAAATGCAAAGCTAGCCTCCTGGGTGACTGGTTACTCAACACAAAACTAAATTAATGCCACTTGGATTTGACTTGTTTATACCATCAAATAAATGCCTTATGGTCTGAAACTCTAGATATAGGTTCACTTTCACATCGAAAAAATAAATCTTCAATTATCTTGTTCTGATCATCAACTGGTCAATTAGTATGAATCCCCGAAGTCATCCCTTTACCAACACTTGATTTCAAAACATAGTGAAACTTCTTAAATCAGGTTTGGAATTGGCTGAGAAAACTAAGCAGATGGATTGGCACAAGCCTGAAAATCTTCATGGGATAACCTTTTCAAGTTTATAATATAGGGTACCATTCAATTATCCATTCCATTCAACCGGGTGTAAACTTGTAAGACCTCAAAGTAGGTCATTCTACAAATCTGCACTTCACTCTCTCCGAATTAGCATTAATTGCAAATGGAATAGTTTGGGCAAACTTATCATATGAAATCCTAGGAATCTTCAAATGGAAAGAAATATTCTCTCTCATGCCTAAAAAACCTCAAACCTATCCTTATATCATGAAACTCCATCAGGTCAAAGATGCAAACATGCAAAGTAGGCCATTTGCTTTAATAAGGCAATATGCAGAATGTAGATTTAAGCGAACACCTTTAAACAACTATCTCTGAAACTCATCAAATCTAAATTCTAAAAGCTGTGACTCATTTCATCTAACCCATGATAGGTTTTACACATATTCCCCAATCAGTATCTTATGAAAATCCTCAGGTCACATTTTACTTGCACTTCAAGTAGGCTACTTCAAAAAGTTTTCAGGGTTACTCACCTTGCCTTAGAGAAAAAATTTTATTGGTCACTCTAAATTTGTTCCAAATTTGAGAGTACCAACATGGCCAACACTGTGTTCTTCCACTCGGTCATCACTATTTTCCTCAAAAATTTACTGGCACTCGGTCGACACTAGAAATTATGCTCGACATACACTGGTTCTCGATCGACACAAACTTTGCTTGGCATAAACTGTTCCCAGTAAACTATCATCATAACTTAGTGTAATGGATAAACAATACTTTACTTTGCCAATGTGCCAACTAATCAAGTACCCTTTGTAATTATCCATAACTCAACCATTTCACTTAGTCTTCTTGTTATCCTTGCCTCCAAATCTTCTTCAACAATCAATAGATATGGTACTCAAACAAATAGAAAAAGTCTCACCAGTTAAGGTTTGACATAAATGATAAAACAACAATTGTAGCTTTCCAACAATCTACCTCTTTGGCATTGATGGCAACACTAAATAATAAAACAATAATTTTACAAACATAGTTACCATACAATCCAAAAATTCTTCCTGTGTTCCTTGATATGAATAAATCTTCATTAATTTCTTTAGCTTCATTTTGATTCTCATCTTGTAAAACATCTCTCCCTTTGTGTCTGTAATCACACTAAAATCTTTCTAATTTTGGTCATCTGTAGACTCCCTCTTTTAGTAAATTCTCCATTTTTCTCTAAGTATAGTAAACTCTCCCTCTTTAACAACAATGCCAAAGATGTTGACATCTTCATCATGTAGATTCTTCTATTCTAACTCAGTATTATGTTGTTCCCGTCATCTTGCTTATGACTGGTCCTCTTTTCTATCCTTGTCTTTCTTTCATAGCTTTAGGCAGCTTCCTAAAGTGTGACTACCTGTGCATCAATGTGTCAAACATTTTGAATATAACATTTGATGCAACAGTACTATTCTGAACTAATTAGCCTCAGTTAGGAGAATCACCCCTAATTTACCTCACAGATACTCATGAGAATCCTTGGGTAGTGCCTTTGTAAATATGCCTGCTAACTGTTCCTTAGTATTCACATATTCCAGTCTCTCTTCCTTGTTCTGAACTAGCTCCCTCAAGTAATGATACTTGATAGATATATGCTTTGTCTTAGAGTGCATCATAGGGTTCTTAGAAATATTAATGGCACTCGTGGTATCACAATATGTAACAATTGGTTCTATGATCTCCTCTTTCATACCTTTTAGTAGTATCTTTAACCACACAATATTAGAACAATTAACTATTGTTGCCACATATTCGGATTCATCTATAGATTGTGAGGTGCAATTTTGTTTCTTGCTTGTCCATGAAACCAATCTCTTTCCCAAAAGAAATGATCCACCTGTGGTTCTTTTCCAGTCATCCACATTTCCATCCCAATCAGAGTCAGTGTAAACTCTAAGCTCAAACTTATCATTCTTTTTGTAATACAGACCATATTCATCTGTTCCTTTCAAATATCTCAGAATTCTTTTTGCTGCCATCATATGAGTTTCCTTGGGATTGGTAGAAAATCTTGCAGCAATTCCAAGAACCAGAGCAATATCAGGTCTGTTATGTACAACATATTGTAGCTTTCCAATCATTGACATTTAAAGGGTTTGATTCACTTCTTTTGTATCATCATTTTTTGTTAAATTTTGTCCAGTAGCCATGGGTGTACTCACTGGTTTTGATTCTTCCATTCCAAAAGTTTTTAGTATCTCCTTGACATATTTTGATCGAGTAGTATAGATACCATTCTTTATTTGATACATTTGCAAGCCAACAAATAATTTGATTTCTCCAAACATAGACATCTCAAATTTAGTTTGCATCTCTTTTGCAAATGTTTGGCATAACACATCTTGTCCACCAAATATAATGTCATCAACAAAAATTTCAGCTAATAAAGTACCTTTATTTTGTTTTGTCTTCAAATACAAATTGTTTTTTTCATTGGTTCTGTCAAATCCAATCTTTATCAATTAATTGTGTAATCTGTCATACCATGCTCTTGGTGCTTGCTTCAATCCATATAGTGCCTTGTGTAGTCTACAAACCGTGTTTCTCTTACTTGGGTCAACAAATCCATCAGCTTTTTCAATGTACACTTCTTCTTCTAATATTCTATTTAGAAATGTTGACTTTACATCCATCTGATAAACTTTAAAACCTTTGTAGGCTGCATATGCAAGTAAGGTTCTGACCCCTTCCAACCTTGAAACTGGGGTGAATGTTTCTCCATAATCAATTCATTCCTCTTGTGCATAACCCTTGCATATAAGTCTAGCTTTATTCCTTGTTACTTCTCCATGTTCATTCAAATTATTTTTGAATACCCACTTAGTACCAATTACATTTTTGTCATTCGGCCTAGGTACAAGTGTCCAAGTCTTGTTCTTTTCAATTTTCTGAATCTCTTCATTCATGGCTTGTATCCAGTCTTCATTCTCTAAGGCGTCTTTTACTATTTTAGGATCAAAATCACATAAAAATCATGTACCGTATCTCATCTTACTTCTTGTCACAACTGCAGGATCTTTCAATCCTATGATTTGATCAGGTTTGTGGTGCCTCCTCACCTACTTTGCTAGAGTAGGTTCTTGTCTTGCTTCAGATTTATTATCTTCGTTCAATTCAGGTTGATTCTGTGTCTCAGCATCTCCATCAGATAGCTTGGCAATTACCTCTTATTGCCTGACAATCTCATTCTGTGACTTGGCAGGTGCTAGCTGTTGCTCGGCAACCTCATTCTTAGGTTCAGGTAATACATTAGAATCTTTGTCATCTAGATAGACAAATTATTTTTAACTTTCAGGTTCCTGTGTGCTTTCTGCTTCATTTCTTTCTACATATTCAACAATTCTAACATTTGCACTTTCTACAATTTTTTTACTATTAGAATTAAAACACTTATATGCTTTACTCTTACTTGAATATCCAATAAATATGCCTTCGTCACCTTTAGCATCAAGTTTTCCATTTCTTTTATCTTTCAGTATGAAACATTTGCTTCCAAAAACTTTGAAATATCTTACATTAGGTGCATATCCACACCATAGCTTATAAGGTGTAGCATTAGTACCTTTCTTGAATTGTACTCTATTCAGGTTATAAACTATTGTACTCACGGCTTCTCTCCAATATTTTTGTGCAACATTATTCTCCATCATTAGTGTTCTGGCACAGTCTGTGATAGATATGTTTCTTCTTTCAACAATACCATTTTGTGGTGGTGTCCTAGGAGCGGACATCTATCTTTTTATACCTCGGTCATTGTAGAACATGTTAAACTCATTAGAAATAAACTCGCCTCCTCAGTCAGATCTCAAACATTTCAGACTTTTACCTGTCTCCTTTTCAACTTTTTCCAAGTACCACTTAAATAACTGGAATGCATCAGATTTTTCTTTAAGAAACATAACAGTCATCATTCTGGAGTAATCATCAACAAATAGAATGAAATATCTATCTCCACAATGACTTTTCTCACCAATGATACCACAAAGGTCAGTATGAACTAATTCTAGAATTTCCTCAGAATTATGAGTCTTACTCTTGAAACTAGATTTAGTAATCTTTCCTAATTGACATTGCTTACACATTGTATTTTCAATTTTCTTTAACTTAGGCAACCCTCTAACCTTTTTCAATTTTCTTATGCTTACCAAGTTATCAAAGTTTACATGACACAACCTTTTATGCCATTACCAAACATCATTATATTGTGCAAACAAGCATATCTCATCAGCTAAATCCAGATAGAACAAGTTACCTTTTGTTTTCTCTCCACTTCCAACTATTTCTGCAGTGGCATCATAGATCTTTGCCTTCTTCTGATGGAATTCAACTCTGTAACCAGAAGTATTCAGCTGTGCAACACACAATAAATTATAGTTAAGAACATCAACCCAATATACATTGTCACATCTGATCTTGTCAGTCAAGTTAATTAATCCTTTCCCTTTAACAATACATGGTGCATCATTACCAAATTTAACATAACCACCATTGCACTGATCTAGGGTTTCAAATTTATCCTTGCCACCAGTCATGTGATGTGAACAACCACTATCAATAATCCAATGGTCACCTTTACTCATATAAGAAATTAGTGCAGTTTTCTCATCAGCATCAGAATCATCTTTCATAGCAACATACACAACTTCTATATCATTTTCATCAGAATTATCAGTTCCACTGTTAGAAGCTTCTTCATCTATATAGCAAGATTTCTTAGCTTTGTCTTTGTAATCCTTATACTTTCTAAAGTCTCGGTCATCCTTTCTATCTTTGTACTTGTTGTCCCTTCTTTCATCTTTGTCATTCTTATCAGGACATCTAGCAGCAATATGACCAACTTTGTTACATGAAAAACAAATGATAGGAAGTTTACCTTTGAATTTTCCTTTTCCTCTAGATAGTCTTCTTGCCATAAGTGCCTCAAGTTCTTCCAGATCATCATATGTAGTGTCGCTTTCACTGTTTACACATTTCTTTCCTTTCTTTGATTTGTTAAGGACCAACTGGGATCTAAATCAATAGCTTGTGGAGTGTAGTTATCAAAATTTGACATCTCAAATGTAGTAAGTCTGCCTACCAGACCTTCTAAAGTCAAATTATTATTTCGAGTACATCTCAATTCTCGAAATGCAGAGACTCTAATAGCATATATAGGAATAAGATTCCTCAATACCTTTCTCATAATGGTGTTATCATCAATGGTTCCATTAGCTCCTCTAATAGCATTCACAACTTGTTTTATCCTACCACAACATTGAACTATATTTTCACCTTCTTGCATTTTCATTTCATCAAACTTACCTCTTAAACTTTTATATTTGGCTCTCACCACATTTGTATCTCCTCCATAGATGGTTGTTAGGGTATCCCACATCTGCTTTGCATTTGTGCAGTTCTTTATGTCTTCAAATTCAGGATAGATCAGGGATGATGCAATCTCCAACATTGCTTGATTGTGTTCCTTCTTTTCTCTTAACTGTTTAACAGTGAAACGTGTAGTGGGGGCTACATAGTCATGTGCAATATAGCTCTTAGCAACATCATCAATACTAGCCAGATGCAATTTCATCAAACTCTTCCATGTAGGATGTAGACACCTAAAATTGACTAGGTGTCTCTTAATCATCAAAATCTGCAAATCTCAGCCAATTGCCCTAAATCTCATCAAAATACATCAAAATGGATCAAAATCAATCAAATGGACATTTATCAGGAAAATTTGACAAAATCAAATTAAAATCAAAGGATTAATTAATAATGAAATCAAATAATCAAATTTAAGCCTAAAAGGGATCAATCAAATTATATAATTGATTTTAATCAATTAATTGTATAGTTTTAAAATCAAAAATCAAATC
>MU225029.1:1734106-1767390 GCA_018584345.1 Thuja plicata | reverse complement strand
GTAAAACCAAAAACTATGATAAAATAGGTTAGACTTTTATGACTTAAGTTTTAAACTGATAAATAAATGAAATGTATTAAATTAAACTAATTGTTAATAGATATAAAATATTTGACCAAATTTAAAACGAGATTAAGTTAAATTTGATATATATATAAAATGAATGGAAACAAAGATGGAGTAAATTTTTTAAAAAGTAATAATTAAACAAATTTGAATTTTAAATTTTAGATTTGAATGATATTAGCAAAAAAAATCCAAAGATAAAAAACTCCAAAAAACAAGATAATGATGCATACAAAAGAATTAAACTGGCAATGATATTTTTTTTTTTTAAAAAGGAAATGATAAGATGGCTAAAAAAGATTATAATTCTCCTGCATAAAAAATGGTTAACCTGCAAGAAGAGCCTGAAAAATAACTTGAGAGTTAAAAAATTTAAACAAATGATAACTTGCAACAAGAATAAGAGCCAGAGCAGAGATAAAAGAATATTAAATCTCCTGCAAAGAAATCGTTACCTGCACAGAGGAATAAATATAGAGTTTAAAGTATATAATTGCCTGCCGAAGGAATAAAACAAAAAACTAATAATAGCTTTTGTAGATTTCAAATGCAGAGTGAAACCGTAATGAGAAGAGAGATAGGAACAAATGTCAATTTTAATTATTAAATCTGTAAAGATACTTAAATTTAAACAAGGAATCTATAGTTTAAAACTGCCACAATCCTGCAATAAATAAGAACAAAGTTAATATGATAGAAAAATGTAATATTGAGGAATCTACTAATTGAAATGAAATTTTTTGCATAAACCAGATAAAAGATAGATTCCTTCTGCAGGAATAATACACCTGCAGTGATAGAATGTTAAAATAAGAAGAAGTCTGATGTTATTTAAAAAAAAAGACAAAAGATATAGTTAAGCCAGACTTGAATGATATAATAACCAGCAAACAAATAATTAAAAAAAGTTATAATGATTATTGAAAAACGTTATAATAATTAAAAGAAACGTATAACCAATGAATAAAAACTGAATCTACTGCTGAAAACGTTACTTCTGAAAACGTTTTTACTGCATAAAATATTTTTACTGCATTAAAGTTATGTTTTTACCAATATCAAATGAATTAAAGTTTGTTTGCAGGCTGCGAGATGAAAGGTAAGAGATGCGAACCAAAGGAGCAGTGAAAAGAACTTAAAAACTACCAAAAGTTGCGCAAGTTTCAAAACTATGGCTGCACAAGTTAAAAGAATATGATGACCAATGAATAAGAATGCTGGGAGATGTCAGTGTAGGAGAAGTTTATGCTGCCGAGGGAAGGTTGTGTGAGGAGCAGCTGAGAGGTAAGAGATTAAAAGGATATAAAAACACCCAAAATGTTACGCAATGAAAGAGTTAATGCAGGCAAGAGACCAGATGGAATAAGCTACGGAAAGATAAAGGTAAAAGTTTTAAACAATTTCAAATATTAATTGTCTAAATTCATCTCAAGGAATAGTCTGCGCAATAGACTATGCTTAGATAATAAATATATGCTGCGCTGAAAGTTTATGGATAAAGTTGCACGAATATAGATGATGAAAATCACATATAAGATATCAGATTATAATAAGTTTGTTTAGAATAGAATATAAAGCCCAAAAATCTTTTGACACGAAGCAAATGATCTTCATATTTGTGTCATCTCTTACAAGTAAAAATGATAGATTTTTCAAATAACTTGTATAATAATGATGTTAGAAATAATGTAGACAGCTTACAAAGTTACGCTATTTCTAGCAACCACATAATAGTTAGAAACACAATAGAATGGAAGTCCAATTTCATAATCTAAATTAGTATAAATAAAAAACCTCTAACAAAGGCATGGGATTTCGTATCTTATATTACTGTATTTAAACAAGCAAACTGAAGTTGAAGAGAAAGAATAAAACTAACAAAAAATGAACCATACCTTCTCAGTTCAAATATTTAAAGCTAGATTGTTAAGTAAAAGGTCGAATTGAGAAAATTGAACTTAGCGAGGTTGCTAAGAGTATAAAGAAATTAAGATTTGGACAGGCATTTTTGTCTATTAAGCTAGATATGAAGATAATCGACTCTCTTCAGCTTGACATTAATGCATCTACAGTAGTCGAATCTATTTTGAGAGCTCCAAAACTAAAATTAAAGCAGCAGCACCTTCGGGTTTTAGACCATGAGAAATTATTGATTTTTCCTCCTAAAGAAGATAGGATGAAACTTCATTTTGCCATGCAAGAAATCAGAGATTTATAAACCAGTAACAAAGATATAAGAAGCAAATCAAAGGTAAAACCTGCAAGATTGTTAGAGAGAAATAACATGCAAGTATAGAGCCAAAACATGCAAACGTTTGCAAATACTAAAAAACTAAACCCTTGCGATTGCCCGACTGAGAGTAAAAAAAATAAAAATAGATCAGAATCAAGAAGTAAATCAGCAATAAACTCTCTCAAGAGTCTCCGATATTGGAGTGCTCCAAGATATGGTATCTCCTTCACCTGTACACTCAATAGAGGATTAAACCAACCCGCTCTGATACCATGTTAAAATAATAACAGAAATACAGAGAGATACAGGAAATGTTTAACTCAATGAGCAGGAGATAGGAGATTTACCATGAATTAATTCGAATACTAGGAGCATGCACCAAAGATCCAAACAATAAGGAGACAAAATTTTGGAAGGGGGAAAAGCATGAAAAAACCCCCATGAAATAAAGAATGGGAAAAAATGCCTAAGAATGAGAGAGAGAGAGAGCCAAGCTCATACAATAGCATTCAAAAAGAAGAAATTAACCTAAAAACTAGCCTCGGGAGACAAAGAGAGACATCTCTTTAATAGAGATGTGAGAAAGGAGTTGCATGGTAACTCCCATATCTAGGCATGCCACATTTCAATAGTGTGTGGGACAAGTGTAGGATTCCTCATAAGGAGGAATAACTAAAAATGAAATTAAAATAAAAGGAATTATCCTCACACTTGTACAAAAAGACAAACTAGGTGTAGGGATTCCATAAGAATCTCCTACTTACATTAGTACAAGTAAAGATTAATTTCTAACAAAAAATGTCGCTTGTAAACATTCAACAACCACGTAAGCCACTGGAAAGTTCCATGTGTCAACAGTTTAAAACCGCCTATCAATAGGCTAACGCCGCCTGCTAACTGTAGAGTGTCGCGTAAAGGAATTCCAGTGACCACATATCAACAGTTAAAGGTCACCTACACATAGGAAAGTGCCACCCAGAAACAAAGAAGGGCAAATTGGGGGCATTTCCCAAGGGTTTGGAAAGATTTTGAAATCATATTTGGATACCCTTTTCAGAGTTATTTCTATCCAATGCAACAAATAGATCATATTCCTTCAAACATCTATAATGATGAATCTATTTGAAAGACAAATCAATCCTATGGAAAATCAAGATCAAAATCTCCAGGGGAATCGATATGATGAAGTAGCTGAAGATGAAATATTGGAGGCATCCCAAGATCCTAGGTTTATGGAAACAATGCACATAATTTTGAAGAGGGATAAAGAAGCATATTTTTCTCAATTAGGAGCTACCCTTCCTTATAATGATGGCATATCAACCTTAAAGAAGGATGAGGAAAAAGAAAAGGATACACCACCTAACAAGGCATCATTAAGATCCATCTGTCCTTTTCTTTATGAACACGATCCATCCATATCTTCATCTTGTTCAAACAAAGAGGCATTTAAGCACAACGAATCCATCTTTGATCAAGAACAACATCATGACCATCCTATCTTTGATAAAGAGAATGAAGAGAAAGGTACCACTTTCAAGAAAGATATAATGCACAAACCTCTATCTAGCAAGGTTTCTCCCATGGCCTTTACTCCTTTCATCCTTCATCCATCTCACAAAGATTCACAACTATCCAAAATTCCTCCATCAAAGAGTGAACCTAATGATGATACTTTCCATGTTGACTATGGCTACCCTCAAGGGCTACCTCTAAAAGAAACCCAAGCTAACTTAAATCTTACTTCATATGGTTTCCATGCTTCAAAGATCTTGGACCCCAAAGCTTCATGTGCCTCAATGCCTATTTAAAAGGATTCTTCATCAATCTTCCAAAAATTCCCCACGCATATCCAAGCATCTACCTTGTCCTTAGAAGTGGCTCCATGTCAAGAGGATAATCTAAAGAGAAAAGAAACAAGTATCAATAAAGATGAAGATCAAGATGTTATACAATCCCTTCCCATATTTGATGAAGGTCCCATATCCATAGAATCTTGTGATGATCCCCTTGCACCCTTTCATCTCTTCCAAGCTGATATCCTTTTATTTCATGAACAAAGTACCCTTCCAAGTTTCATATATTTTCCACTCCCCAAGCAAGATCAAGATATCCCTTCCATCATTTCCAATGAGCATATCCAAAATCAAGAGAAAATCATTCTCTCTACATCATCCAAAGATCCTTGTCAAGATTGAAATATCCCATCAACTCCTTGTCATATTCCTCCATATTCACCTCAAGAAACCATCATTCCTCCAAATTCCGTGGATGAGAATAAATCCCTTAAAATCTCGGTTGATCCTATCAATTGTTTTCCTATGAAATCTCTTCATGAGCCTATTGGTATAAAGATAAATCTTAAATATGAGATCCTTGGCAATATAACTCATTCCAAAGATATTGATATCCCTTTCAAACCTTATCTCCCTCCCTTCAAATGCAACCATATGCCTTCACCATCCTCCAAATCTATTTTGGGTTCCTATGTCCCAAAGCTCAAGTCTTCATCCCTTCCATCCATATTGGGTCCCTATATCCCTCCATCAACCACACCTACCATTTCTAGTTCACCATCCACTTACCCTACCATGTATCAAGATCAACAAAGGCACACATACTTGAATCATTTCCAAACACCAATCCATATGAACTCTCTATATTATTCCTATTCACCAAAAATTCCCAAGTCTTTTGGAAGCAATTTGGATGTGCAACATAGAAATAAGAAATCTGATAATCCACATGTGTATAAATATAACTATGTCCCATCTAATTGACATGTGAATGACAAGGAAAAAGAAATATCCAAAAGGCCACAAAGGTCCATCAAGAAAAAAGAAAAATCAAAGAAAATGTGGGTTTGAAATCCCTCATTGAAGAAATGCATTCAAAAGGATCACAAAAGAAAGAAAAATCAAAGACTATGTGGATTCCCAAGACACTTTTGAAAGACTTTCACACAAAAGAAAAATCAAAGTTGACATTCAAGCTTCCAAAGGCTTCCATTCCATCTCCTTCCAAATATTTTCCACTTTCCAAGTCTACTTTGGGTTCCTATATCCCAAAATCCACTATCTTAGCTACATCCTTACCTCCTTCATCCATTGTTCCTCCATCATTCCAATACCCTTCAAAGTGTGTGTCAAAGTTGATCTTTCCAACATTTCCATCCACTACATACCTTCTTCGTATCCTCACATTCATTATCCAACACATACTTTCCATATTTCCATTCCTCTTATCCAATCTATAGTGTAAAACCTTTACCACCATCTACCCTTATCTTTCATATATATCCTTTTTCATCACCTTATCAATATCTTTGAGCATCCTAGCCATCGCCATGGTTTATTATAGCATATCTTTCAGAAGATCATTGTCCAAAGATCCAAATGTTGGGGAAATTTTGAAAATTACAAAAGAAAAATTGAAAAAAAAAAAGAGAGAAAAGTGTCTTGGTGAAAACCTAGCAATAGGCACCTTGGTAGAAAAAAATAAAAAATTAAAGAGAAATAAATTCGTCCTATGGTGAAAACCACTTCTTATGGTACCTTGGACAAGTACCATGATGAAAACCTGGCAAACAGACATCATGTGTAATTCCTTCCTCTTGCACTCTACACTTGGGAGCAAGTTTCATCCACGCTATCCTCCATCTTCCTATCATTCATCTCACTTGCATCCATATTCCCTCTTTTACCTTTGGTCTTGACAAGGTTGAACACATCCATGAGCATCAAGTATCTTGACACCATTATCCTTTCCATCAACTTATTTACTTGCTGCATCCATGCTACCCTATCATGCTCTTGCTTCTCCCCAATCCACCTTCATTATTCCTAAGAAGTCTTTCCATAATCCCAAATCATCCCCTCATAGCCTCCATCATCCCTTTATCCTGATCGTGCTATCTTATCCACATCCTACCCCAAATTGATCTATGGGTCTTGATCGAAATGAAGGACATAAAGTGCAACATTTGTTATCAAAAACCTCTTGACATGTCCACTCTTCTAGACCACTCACTTTCATGACATCAGGTCATTATCCTATATTCTATCTACAACTACATCATTGGCTTCCTTATCCAAAAACATGTTTCGCATTGCTATATCTTTTTTCCTTAGCTAGGGTAATCTTGAGGAGATGGTCCTACGAGTCACATTCACATTCTTCATCCATCAATGACCTTTCCATTTCTAATCCATCAGCTTGGAAATCCATCCTTCATTTCCTATACCTTGCTAGACATTGGGATCAAACCAATGTGATCTTTTTTGAGAGCTGGTAATTTCTAAAAAACTCAAAAAATCTCTAAAAAATAAAAAAAACTCTAAAAAAACAAAAAAATCAAAAAAAATTCTAAAAATCCAAAAACATAAAAAAATTCAAAAATCTTGCATAAAATCTCTCAGTTGCAATGTTGCATTCAAGGTTGCATTTTCCCAAGATTTACACAGTCTCATTTTTAATTAGGGGCAAATCATGAATTTTGGTACTAAGCGGATTCAAAAGTGCACAAATTTGGTCACACGCCAGAAATAGATTTTCAGATTTAGAGGAGAGATATTTTGGAACCTTTGATGGATATCATTGTTCACCCGAACCAGTTTGATCCTACAACACGATCCTTGCATTTCATTGACTTATTTTATCAGGATTAAAAAATTGACAACACCCTAAATGATCAACATGTTTGGCATTTTTGTTTTGAAAATATTGATATGTTGCAAAACACTTGAAATTTTTGATGAGTTTTTCATTGACTTTTTTGAGTCATGTTCTTTTTAGCTAATTGATGATGTTTCGGCTAGATTGGCAATGATGGAGACATGATGTTTTCTTAACTTCTGTGTGACTATTTTGAGGAAAATCCTTTAACTTGTGTGAATTTGTCTAAGGACATGGTCATCAAAGAGCCATTGAGGACATTCATATAGGAAGAAGGGTTAAACTTTGTTTGTTGACGCAAAAGGATACCTTGGCTATTTATATCTTCAATATCTTAATACCAACATCCACTTGCAACATTGAATCTGATTAAACTGGTATTCATACTCCCATAGTTGGTCATTCAATTAGTGAGGGTTGTACTAGTTTCCAAAGGGGTTACCAAATGAGATGAAAGTCATATTCATATTCTTATGGTCACAGTGGCACCAGTAAGGATTGTATCGACTCCTAGTTCCACAATGCTCAATGATGAAAATATATCTCTGTTTGCATTTCTTTTGCAAACCTCAAGGACAATTAGTTGCATTGCATTGCATTCATGTTAGATTAATTGCATTTATTTAGAGTATTTTTCCAAGTTCAAGGGGGTGGAAGTTAATCATGGTTACATCATCAAATGTCTAATTTATCAAATGATCAATGCTACATCAAGGATATCATCAATATATATATGCTCACCTAGGGGAAACCTCACCATCTGATCAACTAGGGGAAACCTACTTTTGTCGATCACTTATACCTATATCTACACCTGACTCATATCAAATGCCCCTATCTATCAGCCTCCCACAATTAATCTTTCCACGAAATCCAATCCAATCCAATCGAATATCAATTAGTTGAATCATCCAATTGATCATCTAACGTCAATCATTTATCCTATCATCCATTTGCTCATCTTGAGCACATCAAATTTCCTAACTCTAGATCTTGAGGAAGGAAAATCAATCCATTTTTTCATCTCTCTAGATCTTGAGAGTGAATTATCAGTTTATCCAATCAGTCCATCAACCTACCTATCTGATTGACATCAATACAACATCAACCAAGTGATTCTGACTGACATCAAGTGATATTCGAACATCATCATCTTATCTAAAACATCAACAACATTTTCTCAATCATAGTTGTTATCATCAAATTCTCTTCACACTGGGGCATGTTTTTTTTTCCAGGATCATCATCAATGTTTTTCAGAAATGAAAACATCTTGGATCTATTCTTCATCAGTTTCATCAAATCTTTTGCATCCAAACTTAAACATGTTTTCATTTCTGAGGGGGCATAATCATATCATTAAATCATGATTCTGCATCACATTTGGCATCAAATCTGGGGCATTAAAAATTCAAAATTTATCAGTGAGGTATTTCACATCAAGTTCTGCATCAGGGTTTCACATCAAGTTTCACATCAGGTTTCGCATCAAATTATCAATATCAGGTTTTGCATCAGTTAATCAATCAGACATCAGTATCAAATCAATGATCAAGACATCAATTTTTCTTTGAATCAATGTGCTTCACACATCAATTCAAAGAGGGGAATTTGTAGACACCTAAAATTGACCAGGTGTCTCTTAATCATCAAAATCTGCAAATCTCAGCCAATTGCCCTAAATCTCATCAAAATGCATCAAAATGGATCAAAATCAATCAAATAGACATTTATCAAGGAAATTTGACAAAATCAAATTAAAATCAAAGGATTAATTAATAATGAAATCAAATAATCAAATATAAGCCTAAAAGGGATCAATCAAATTATATAATTGACTTTAATCAATTAATTGTATAGTTTTAAAATCAATAATCAAATCCAACCCATTCACCCTTACATGGCTAAATTAATCAAATGATTGAATTAAATAATCCTAATTTCTTTCAACTCAAATTGATCAACCAATGAGAGTTGAGGATCTTGTCTTCTTGTCCCACCCTTTGAGGACAACCATTTAAATGGTCCCCCCATTTGAAACCATCTCAAAGCCTTTCACTCAACCAAGTCTTGACCATGGTCAATTCACTCTACCCCCTACCCTTCATAAATTTCTATAAATACAAGCCATTTTCTATGCATTTGATATCCTAGAAATTCAAGAGCAAAGCATCCTTATTATAAGCAATTTGAGAGCATTTGATAGGAATTGAGCATTTGCATAGCATTTTGATCATTTGTAGAAGTAATTTGTTGATTTTAGGAGCATATCATGAGCACTTGAATTAGAATCACACATCATTTGAGAGAATTGAGCTAGATTTGAGCATGTTTATTATCAATTTCTCATTCTAGGATTGTCCTTGAGAGAGATTAAGGTTGAGAGCTCTCTTAACAAAGCTTAGATAGGGAACCATGAGATGTCATGGATTTAATTGCAATTCTTAGATTAAATTGATTTTTATTTCCATAGAATTGTTGTTATTGATCCTAATTTCATGAAGGTGTAGTCTCACACACACAGGGAAGTTATCTTTGTTCAACTTTGGTACCTCCTTTTTATACATCTTGATCTTTTTCTCCAAGTACCTTCAAACTATTATCAAGAGACCAAAATTCTGATACCAATTGTTAGAATGAATTTAGAATAACTAAGAGGGGGGGTGAATCAGTTATCCTCAGGTCTAGATGTACCAATTGAAACTTTATAGCACTTTAAAAAACTCAGATCTACTTAGCAGCAATAACATAAGTCGAAAACATAAATATGCAGTTTATTATTCAAATGTAATCATCTTGCGGAAACTTAACAGTAAAACACAACATAGACATTCACACAAGTTGACATGAGTATTTAATGTGGAAACCCAAATTGGGAAAAACCACTAGTAACATGCTACCAAATTTTCATGCTTCTAAAGTGAGCTCTTCTAAAGTGAGCTCTTCTAGGAGCCAACCCTGTTAAAGGTTACAAAACACATTGCTAAATGTGACCTAGTTAAAGGATTTAATCACCTTGTCAGGAGTGGCCTTGTTAGAGGTCTTAGAACATTCCACCTAAATGTCACCTTGCTCAAAGGATTTATACAATGACTGTTAGGTCAACCTGCTTAAAGGATTTTTACTGATACAATGGTTAGAAAGTAATTAGCAGGTGTGATCTGATACATAAAACTTTCTTTGCAAATCCAGATCCAATTTAGCTCTTCTACTAATTCACTGAGTGGCCTCCATTCTCATTACAATCTTCATATCTTCTTGGGAATCTGTCAATCAATCACTTATGCAACTCTCTTCTTCTCTACTCAGCCTTCTCTTCTAGATCATGCCAATCAGTCAATTAACCATGCAATCCTCTTGCATACACTTAGCACATACATCACACATCTAGAATAACCCATTGAGGTTATCTTATACCTCTTCATCTAGGTAAAATAAATATTTGCCTCTTAATCAAGATCATAGATCTTAGGTTAGGTCAGATCCAATGGATCTTTCCATCTTTTCATTTAATTTATTTCTACAAAGAAATTATTAATTAAAGATTTTATCCATGCATTAATTATGGTTACCTGTGCATTTAAATAGTGTGGACCAATCGTGATTATCCTTAATTAACTTTACATATCCCAATAAATTCAATTATGTCGGCCAGAGATCTCAAATCTCAACAATTACCAAAATACTGCTACTCGGCCAACACTGTGTTCTTCCACTTGGTCATCATTGTTTTCCTCGGCAATTTACTGGTGCTCGGTCGACACTAGAAATTATGCTCGGCATACACTGGTGCTCGGGCGACACAAACTTTGCTTGACATAAACTTTTCCCAGTAAACTATTAGCATAACTTAGTGTAATGGATAAACAATACATTACTTTTCCAATGTGCCAACTGATCAAGTACCCTTTGTAATTCTCCATAACTCAACCATTTCACTCAGTCTTCTTGTCATCCTTGCCTCCAAATCTTCCTCAACAATCAATAGATATGGTACTCAAACAGATAGCAATAGTCTCACCAGTTAAGGTTTGACATCAATGACAAAATAACAATTGTAGCTTTCCAACATGATGGAGATATAAGTAGAACTCCAACTCCTGATCCTTCTTTTGAACAGGGTCCATCAAAGTACATTTGCCACAAACCATCACTTTATACTAATAAATCCTTCACTAGAGGATCAACATTTTCACACTAGTGAGTACTCGTTTTGATTCTGAAATTTTCCATGTCAATGCCAACACAATAATTAATATATGTATCCTCAAGCAATTCTATCATTTGAGGAGGTCTTCCCTCTCTAGATATCTTTACATTATTTCTAGCTATATTGAAAGTGGCATAGGATAGGTCACACTGAATACTGCCACCTATTGAAGCACTCTATTTTCTAGATAACAACATGTCATAGTGTGGTGGTATGTCAAGCACTAGTACACTCATAGTTAACACTGTATCTGGACACATGGCTAATTTGTAGGGTAGGGCTTCAATAGTTCCCACAATAGGGATTTCTATGGAGTCCATTGCTTGACATCTCCCATGAGGAGTGTCAACTTGTAAACCCATGGATCTCATAATTTCTGCACGCATTACTGTATTTGATGCTCCTGAGTCTATCATATAGTTTTTCAACATTTTTC
This sequence comes from Thuja plicata, assembly GCA_018584345.1. Lineage (NCBI taxonomy): Eukaryota > Viridiplantae > Streptophyta > Pinopsida > Cupressales > Cupressaceae > Thuja > Thuja plicata. The sequence continues at coordinate 1,755,771 of MU225029.1, read as the reverse complement.
CATTTATAACCAATGTTAAGAAAAAGGGGTCAACAACCCCTATAGAAGTGTTTGTGTTCAAGTAGATCTAAGGGATCTCAGAAATCATCCCTGTGGGCTCTTTTCCCTTTTTGTTAAGTCCTTTTTCAATATGCTTTGTCTTCTGAAATTTTATTGGTGATACATTATTCAATACTGAAAGAACTTTAGCTTTATGTTCTTTTATTCTGATAATCTCAAGGAATGGGACCTTTAGAGTCATCTGAGATAGGCACTATCCCATATCTACTGGAGTATACTTTACATTAGTGGTTTTAGATTTTTCTACAATAATATTATTTTCTTCTATTTGAATATTCACAGCAAGTTCTTCCCTCCTAGATTTTTTATTCTCGACTTTAGGGGAAGAAGAACTTGCTTCTGGCTCTTTATCCTTTTCAACATGTACATCTTTTTTTTCATTAGCTTTGTTTACTATCTTGACCTTAGGTCTATTGGTATTTTCCCTAGGTCCATCTTTTTTAGGTACATATTTGGCATTTGTTTTGTTTTCTTTTATAAAGATGCATGATGGTTGACTACTAGCATTACCCACAATTTTGTTTCTTAGGTTATAGTTGTGTCTAGCTTTGTTCACTAAGTTAGCATTCATTCTTTCCTTTTCCTCATCAAAGGATTTTCTCACTACTAGGGATTCCTGACTATTTTGGGCATAACATCTTATTTTTTATCCCTTTCTTCCTCTTCACTATCTGACAAAATTTGTTGCTGATGAATTTCAATTCCTCCTTGTGAGCCATATAGGTCATTATTTTCAATTTCTTCATCAGAATCCATATCATGAAAAGAATATGCATTATTCATACTATAATCACATGAATCATCTTCATCCTTATCTTTCTCTTCATTAGCTTTTAAATCTAAGGAAACAATGCAAAATTCAGGGTTGTGTGGTGCCTCACGGGCTTCACACCAAAAATCATCATTGCACATGTGAATAGTGTTTTTGTGTAATGGATCAGGAGTCCATAGGGGTAGCTTTGCATCCTATTTTGTGGATTGTAATTGTTATTGTAGGATGGCTTATTATTTTTTGGAGCCTTGTACTCCCTGTAGTCAGGTTCTTTTTTATTGCTTCTATTAAAGCGTGGATCCTCTCTTTTACCCAATTTACCTGATATTCTCCTGTTCATTTCTATGTTCACAACTATTTTATAGGATTCTATTAAATTTATTGGATTTTTATCTCTCAGTGCATAGCCCATTTTTGAATCAAATTCATTAAGATAGGTAGCAAGACATACCTTCTGATCCAGCTTCATCTTTTGGAACAACTTATGAATAGCTCGCTGAAATCTTGTATTGAAATCTATTACTTCTTCATTTGAGTTCTTCCTTATGTTGTTAACCTCATTAAGAAAAAACCCCTCAATATTCTTGTCACCATATTGATCCTTGAAAAGATCAATAAGTTCATCCATTGTTCCTACAGAACCATGAGATAAGCTCCTAAACCATTCCCTACCATCTGCTACTAGAGATTGTACAAATAACTTCATAAGAACATATTCATGATTGATATTTAAATCATCTATAACATCAAAGAATTTTTTCAAATGTTCTTCACAAGTTACAACATTATTACATAAAAATTTAGGAATTTTCTCTTTCATATCCTCTGGTATTACATTAGGGTAACCTGGAATTCCAAAGAAAGAAAATTGCTTATACCTTTCTGCAAGAAGGGGTCTCCTTTGAAATTTGTCATTCTCCTTGGGAGCAAAGAATTTTCTATGGTCTTTGAAAGAAGAAGCCTTGTTTTTTGATGTTGTAGCATCTTCTGTATCAGAAAAAGAAATTGTAGTTGACTGTAAGAAGTCAATTTTTATTTTTAGAATTGTTCTCTCTTTACGATGGTGGAAATGTGATCGGGAGATGGAGGTGCCCCAGCCTGGTTGCAGGTTTTCATGCGTGGGATTTGTGGAAGCATTTTAGTAGCGGGGTAGTTTTTTATTTTTTTGTAGTGGTTTTTTTTTTTGATTGGTGTCTGCGGGATTTTTTCTGTTTGCTGGCAGCTGTTTTGGTTTTTGGTTTTTGTTTTTTTTTCCTGGCTTCAATCTTTGCATGGTAGAGATTTCTATGGCATCAATTGTGGAGCTTTCTCACATGGAAAAGGCTCATAATGGGTCATCTTAAAGCATGCATGCACAACAAGAAGATACGTTTTATACAAGTGTTGATCCTAAAATGAAGAAGGTTAATGGGTGTCTTCCTAGAACCCAAGAATGCCCAGTTTTGATTATTTCTCCTAATTTGGTGGAAGAAGATGTCTCATATTGGAGCAGACATGCTCTGATCTATAAGTTCCTTGGAATTTGCATTCCTTTGTCCACTCTGGAAGCTTGTATCCAACGTTCTTGGTAGATTGAAGGGGATATGGAAATTACACTTGCAGCAAATAGCTATTTTATGGTTATTTTCTCGAATATGGCAGATCGCAATAGAGTTTTTGAAGGTGGCCCATATTTTTATAATCAAGCTGGATTATTTATTAAACCATGGCATGTAGGTTTTAATTCAGCTGAAGATATGCCTTCTCGAGTTCCTATTTGGGTTCATCTTCCTTGCCTCCCCCTGGAGTTTTGGCGAGAAGATATCTTACATAAAATTGCTAGTATCTTGGGAAATCCTGTGGCAGTTGCTACACAAACCCTTGATAAAAAGGTGATTTCTTTTGCCCAAATTTGTGTTGAGATAGATCTGAATAATCCTCTGCCAGATTCCATGGAAATTTTTTTGGGATCTTCTTCATGGATTCAGTGGTTAGATTATGAATCTCTACCTTTTTTATGTCAGTTTTGTCATGAGTATGGCCATCTCCTGCGATAATGCCCTAAAGTTCGTAAGGAATCTCATTCCCCCTCTTCGGAACCTCCTCCTCTTGGTAAAGAGGACAAAGGGAAAGCTCCCATGATGGCTAAACCTCAGGAAAAGGACAAGGAATGATTTGTACCAGTTAAAACTAAGGCTAGCGGATGAGGTCAGAAGAGGACCTTCAAGGATAGACAGACAGATGGAGGCTTTAACAGGTTTGAGGTGCTAGAGAATTTAGCTTTCAAAGGAGTCCCACATGTGGTCACTTCTAATTGTGTTGGGGTCAGTATGGAGGTTGTACCAGTTCTTGAACAAGAACCAATTCAGGCTATTCAGGGACAACAAGTGGCTCAGGTGAATTTAAATAATTCCATAGAGGATGACATTATTTTGGCAGATTTAGCTAAAGAAGTTTTAGTTTCATCTCAAAATAAGGGTTCATCTCACAGATTGGGAGTGCAACAATGACCCCTTAAGAAAGGTCCTGCTGATAGCTCCTCAAAAGGGCAGAAGACGGACTTTGAGAAGATAAAAATGACTAGAGATCTATTGGTGGAATCTGGGTTTGTTAAACCTATTGATGCTCACTTTTCTCAAACCCCTCCATCATCATTCTCTCTTGGAATGTGAGGGGTTTGAATAGCACCTGTCATCAAAAAGCTATTCATGATTTGATTACAATTCATTCTCCAGATGTCTTTTATGTTCAAGAGACTAAGGTTTCTATTGAGGTTATGCATCAGTATGCTCCATGCATTTGGTACGCTGGTCATTATCAAAGTATTGGTTCGCAAGGGAATTATGGAGGTTTGCCTTTGTTTTGGGACCCTTGGAAGATTTCTCCTTGTTGGTAGATTTCTATTCACTACTCAATCTCTATGGTGGCTACTGCCTTGGACTCTGGTGAGACTATTCTTGTGACAAATGTTTATGCCCCTATTGACATTCATGGGAAGATTCATCTCTGGGATCACATTAGGTATGTGCGTTCTTGTGCTCCTTATTTTCCTTGGATTTCAGGAGGCAATTTTAATTCTATTTTAAGTCTTGAGGAGAAAAGAGTAGGTTGGCCTAGGCTTGGCCCTGCTTCTGATCCTTTTCAATCCCAGATGGATGTTCTTTTTGTTATTGATGTTAAGCCTTCAAATGGGGTTTTCACTTGGAACAATAGACAGAGTGGTCAGGAAGCTATCTCAGAACGTTTGGATAGGTTTCTTGTTTCTTGTTATTGGGTTGGAGGTGGCTTGATTACAATATCTAAAATTCTTGATTGGAGAGGTTCTGATCATTGGCCAATTAAGTTATCTTCTTCTCTTGTTGCACTCCCTAAGAACCCTTCTTTTAGATTCCAGCTTATGTGGCTCCGAGACTCATCCCTTTATGATTTGGTGGCTAAGTGGTGGAGAGAGGGTGGCCTAGCTTATGGCATGGCTATGTTTGTCTTTGAGAAGAAACTTAAATATGTTAAATATCATCTTAAGAGATGTAATACCTCTTACTTTGGAAACCTTTAGTCTAGAAAGAGGAATGCTCTAGATCATCTTGCAGTGATTACTCACCAAATCAGGGACTCTGGGCTTACAGTGGCTCTTGGCAGGGAAAAATCCCAGGCTATGTGGGATGTGGAAGAATGGGAACTTTGAGAAGAGATTTACTAGAAACAAAAGGCTCGCATTGACTGGCTACAGGAAGGAGATACAAATACTACTTTTTTCATCATTCTGTTTAGGCTCATTGTAACAAAGGGTATATTTCTTCTCTTGTTACAGTAGAAGGACTACAAATTTCCTCTCAATCTACTATGACCAAGGAAGCCCTTCAATTTTATTCTACCCTTTTTGCTAAAGATTCTCGGCCTGCAGCTAAGGAGGAGAACTTGATACTTTCTTGCATTCCCTCTCTTATCACCAACGCAATGAATGATTCTCTTATTCATCCAATTTTGATGTCAGAACTTGAAGAGGTTGTGTTTCAGATGAATAAAGGTAAAGCTCCAGGCCCAGATGGCTTCCCTGTGAAATTCTTTCAATAATTTTGGGAAATTATTAATATGGATCTCTTGGAGGTGGTTAAGGAATCTCTTCAAAATAAGAAAATGCTTCGTGCATTGAACTCCACTTTATTGACTCTTATCCCTAAGAAAGAAGGTGCTGACAATCTTGACTCCTTCCATCCCATTGCTCTTTGTAATGTTGTGTACAAAATTATCACCAAATTGATTGCTGACAGACTCGAGATATGCCTTCCAGTTGTGAATTCGGAGGAACAAGGCAGTTTTGTGGCTGGTAAGAAAATTCTTGATGGTATTGTTATTGCTTATGAAGTTATTCACTCTATGCATACATCAAAAGAGAGAGCTATGTTCATTAAGTTGTATATGGCTAAGGCTTATGATAGAGTCAAATTGATTTTTCTCCAAAAGATCCTCTTGGACTTTGGTTTATGCCAACAGTGGGTGAACTGGATTATGAGTTGTGTTTCTTCAGCTTCTTTTTCTATTCTTGTGAATGGTGTTCCTTCAGATCCCTTTGGTGCCTCTAGAGGACTTTGCCAAGGGGACCCTATTTCGCCTTACCTCTTTATCATTCTGGTTGAGGGTTTGGGACGCTTTCTTAAGCTTCGTGCTCACCAGGGTTTCATTCATGGGTGGAAATGGGGTGTTGGCTTGCCTCCTCTTTCACATCTTCAGTTTGTGGATGATAATTCATTTATGGGACAGGCCCGTCTTCAGGAAGCTACTTCTTTTAGGTATGCTTTGGATGTGTATCTTGTAGCTTCAGGTCAGAAAGTTAATGAGAACAAATCCTCCATTTTTTTCTTTAATACTCCCGAGGCTATTCAGAGGTGTATTGCTACTATTTTGAGGTTTCAGATTGGGTCTCTTCCCTTTCTTTATTTGGGTATTCCTCTTACTGTTGGTAGACATCCTAGATCTTCCTGGCAAGTTTTTCTTGATAAGCTATGACAAAAGGTTAACCATTGGACTCATCAATGGCTATCAACTACTGCTCGCCTAACTCTATTAAAGTCGGTTATTCAAGCCCTTCCTATTTACAGGTGTTTTGTTCAAGCTGCTCCTATGTATTTTATTCAAGAATTTGATGCTCTATCCCATCAATTCCTTTGGAGTGGGAACCTTTCAACTTCTAAATGGAGTCTGGTTAAATGGGAAATAGTGTGTAGACCTTAGAAGGAGGGTGGCCTTGGCCTACGATCAACTATTTTAAATGGATAGGTTCTCACTGCAAAGCTTTATTGGCGTTGGTGTACTAACCAACATCAACTTTGGGCTCATATTCTCACCCATAAGTATTTTCTAGATATTGATGTGGTTGAAGTTCACCGCTTTCCTTTGGAAGGGAGAGGATCCATGATTTGGAATAAGCTAAAGTTTGGAGCTCGGTTGGCTAAAGATGGTCTCTTTTGGATTTGTCATTCGGGATCACAAGCTTTATTTTGTTTGACTCTTGGGATGGGCACCCTCCTATCCTTTCCACTCATCCATAGCTCCATGCCCTCTATGAAAATTTTAGTGCTGCTAGTTGGGACACAGTTGATTTTTATAAGATAGGGTGTGTTAGAGGTTTGGCTCCTTCCTTTCATTGGAAACACCCTTTTGAATGGCCTCCAGGAGGATTATAGGAGAATAGGAAGGAGTTGTTTCAAATTTTGCAGTCTCGTGACTGTACTACTTTGGTTGGTAATGATGTTCTTGCTTGGGACAGCGAGGATTTATCTGGGAAATTTTCAGTGTCTACAGGATATGCTGAGCTTCTTCGGCAAACATTGGGGGACACCCAGGTGCCTTGGTGGAAGCAAGTATGGTACAAGTTTTCCTGGCCCAAATGCAATTTTTTTTATGTGGTTGGTGGTCCATAGCCAGTGCCTTACATGGGATAATTTATGCAAGTGGGGCTTCCATGGACCCTCAATGTGTGTTCTATGCCGGACTAGTGAAGAAAATATCTCTCATCTCTTTTTCCAATGCTCTTTCACTAGACATATTTGGCACTCTTGGTGGAATGTGTGGAACCAATCCTATTGGCATGTTTCCTCACTAGCAGAATTATTTGCTCGCTGGGATAAGGCTCCTGTGAAGACTTCATTTCTTCAAGTTGCCTAGACTCTTGGACCTTCCTTTATTATTTGGCATATCTGGTTGGAGAGGAACCGTTGTATCTTTAAGGATGAGTTTTTGGAGGTTCCTCACTTATGGTGGAAAATTATCCATTCTTTGGGGGAAACTATTTCTGCAAAATGTGACACTTCTGAAGCCATGGAACCAGGGGAGGATATTTTCAGTAATCGCCTGAATATTCCCCCCTCACATGGAAAACTGCTAAGAAAGATGTGTAGACATCCCTTGTGAAAGATAAATAGGGTGGGGAAGTGGAGTGCCCCTCCGTAGGGTGTTCTTAAAATCAACACGGATGGGTCTTCCAATTGCAATCCAGGCCCTGCTGGTATTGGTGGTGTTGGCAGAGATAGTATGGGGGATGTTCATTTTCTGTTTTCAATTTATAAAGGTCATCACACTAACAACCTGATGGAGGCCATGGCTATTTTGTATTCCATGAAGAATGCTTGTGACCTTGGTTGGAGAAGGCTTATCTGTGAATCTGACTCTCAAGTGGTGATACATCTCTTGAATCAGCAACATTTTGAGGTTGTTAGTTGGAAGTTAGCTTTGATTGCAGACCAGATTCATAATTTGTGTACTTCTTTGGAGTCTATTACTTTCACTCATATTCCCAGGGAATGGAATAGTGTTGCTGATTGTTTGGTGAAGTGGGCTTCTGACCATATGTGTAATTGGAACATTGTTGATAAGACTCAACTTTCGATGGGCTTGTCCCATCAATTTGATCACTTGGTTGATCTTGATAGGGCTATTTGATGCCCTTTCTTTGTTTGTTCTTGTTTATCTTTCTGTTTGAATAAATTTTCACCCCTCCTTTATTTCATGTAACATTTATTTTCATCTCAATGGTAGAAGCTTCTGCTTCAGCTTTTTCCAACATTTTAACCATAGTTTCTTTTTCTTTTCTAATTTTTTCAAGGAAAATGTCTAATTAGGACATTTTCTCTGTCAAGTTCTTTTGAGTTTTAGGCTTCTCAACTTTTTTTTTTGCAACTTTACTCTTTCCTTTATCTTTGAAGTCTTGAGAACCTAAACTTCTATGGCTGTTGGGAATCTCTTAATCTCTGCGAGACCTCTCAATATTATTTTCATCTTGATGTCTTAGGGTTATTTTCCTATACTTGTCAACATATTTCTGCTCATGTTTTTTATTTTTATGTTCTTTTTCCCTTTTCATCTGTTGAATAAGGGCTAGTTTTTTTATGAGGATTTTTTCTTCCTCTACAAGCTCATCAAAAGGAACCTCTGAATATGAACTAATTGTATCTATTCCTTCTCTTTCACTAGAAGTGATAGTGACTACATAGGTGTCTAGTCCAAGGCTTGGGGCTTCTACATACTCTGAGGCACTCTCTTCAGGACTAGAATAAGTATTATTCTTCCTTCTAGTGCTATTCTCTTCACTTCTTGGAGAAGAATCATTGATGCTTGCTTGGTTTTTCTTCTGTCTCCAAGACATCCTAGTTTTTGAAGTAGTGGGAATCCCACTATCCAACTTAGCTTCTGGATTGTTTCTCATTCTAGACCTAGTATTCATATTTGAAAATATATACTTGATTCTTCAATTGATCACAAAGATTTTAATTTTAGAGTCGCGACCCAAACTTGGGAAATACTGGATTCTACTAGAATGACTTAGGCAACTTAAACTATAAATTTGGTTTATCTTTTGAAACTAGAGATTCTGAATACTTGAATCAAGATTTTATAATCTCTATCCCCAGTAGAGTCGCCAGTTTGTTAGCTCTTTTTCTTGCAGCACAACATTAAAGTGATAGTATACTTGTATTCTTAAATGAAAACTCCTATTTCATGCAAAAAAAGGCTAATTGATGAGGGTATTAGATAACTTCTAAGGAAACTATTACCTCCTCCTTCTTTTTTGAGATCCACTGCCTCAGGCAGGTATTACCTATTGATGATTACTGAATGACAATATTTTTTAAGTGGATTATCTTCTTACTGAATTTCTGAAATTCCTTTTAATGGATCAACAAGTAAATGACTATGAATATCCTGATACAGAGCTTAATGATCCACATTAGTATTTTGACAATAGCAATATCCTTGAAGGAGCTTATAAATGACTGCACAACCACCTTGTGATCAATATGTCTAAATGCCTTATAAGTAAACATACAAGAACTATAACAATAATAAAAGAGACAATCCAAGATGTGGAAAAGAGATTGAAAATATTTGTATTAATTTCTTAAAGCTTCAAATACATATAGATAGACAAATAGTACAAAGGCTCAGACAAATTTGAGTAGTCTACCTTGTAATATATTTCATTGATTTCCAACTCCAACCCCCCTACAAAATGATACAAAATCTATATATATAGGCCTAAACCATCTTGGAATCCTTAAGATAAGGATGCTACAAGCTTTGGATGGTTTAGAAAACCTAACCCTAAAAACCTAGAAAAGACAAAAGACAGGAAAACACCAAGCGGTGGAAGGACAAAACTAAAGAATAAGATCTGATATTCCTTTGTCTTCTTGTGGATGTTGGAACCTTTGTCTATATATGTTCAGGATAGCATCTGATAATTATAATAATATCTAGTGACCACCAATACAGGCTAACTTACACTAGTCTTTAAGATTGCTAACCTCCCTGTGCTCATAGAACAAGTGTCATGTGTCCTCTTACTCTTCATCCATGATATCTAAGTCAGTTGTAACAAGATTTTTCTTCTTGGGCTTTGTCATGATATCCCATGCTATCACATCTTCCTCCTTAGGCCATTCAAAGCTCTGTATACTCTCAAGTTGGGCCTTTTATCTTTCCTACCTAGCATCTGTTATGCTTTTTACATCTGTGATGAATTTATTGCAACATGTCTCTGCTTTTATTGCTTCATCTAGAATCCTATTGAATCTCTCCATGTCCATCTCTCCTTGATCATATATGTATATATCTTTGTTGGGTAGCACATTATCAATTTTTGAACCCCATAGCCCTAATGGCTTGATTTGATTGTCCTTGGTTCTGATGGGATGTACAAACCTGTTATAACCTACCCCAAACATATTTAGCATTTCCTTTGTTTGATTTTATTTTCCCTTAAAGAATGACAAGGTGGATCCAATTTGTTCAATCTTTGTGCCAACAAGAGTCACTATCTCTGGCAAGTCTGACCTTAGTGGTTGCATAGATGCCAACCTTTCAAACAGTCCTATCCTACTAGACCAAGTTGAATAATATGGATTCAAAATTGAAATAAAGCTACTCACCTCTATTTGTAGGCCTAGCAACTTGCCATAGGCTCCATATACTATATCAATTTTATCATTAATAATATCTATTCTATGCTGCAAAATTGATGTCAAGGCTTCCCAAATCACACTGTTGTGCTCTCTGACCTCTTGCTTAGTTTCAACAGCTATCTCCCTGGTTTCCTCTGTTTGGATCTCTGTATCTTGTACCTCTTTAGGCTCAGCAGGGGAAACCTCAGGCTTTTCCATCATTTTTTGTGTAATCTTAGCTATGAGCTTCTCTTGTGCCTTAATTTTTATTAGTCCCAATTCTCTGTCTTTGATAATGTCACTAGTATCACTAGTGAGTTTCTTAAGTTTCTCTAACATCTGAACTACTTTTGCCTCATTGAGTTGGTCAAAGTGTGTTAACACTTGGGATATTTCTAAGTCCCCTATATTCTGGACTGACCAGATTATTTTGTTACCCTCCATCTGCTCTTGGATGTTCAAAATGGATAGCTTCTGATCTTTTGGAGCCAAGATCCACATTACTAATGCTTGGGACATGGGGTTGTATCTAAACCCTCTTATCATGTCCCCAACCTGTGTCTCTGATGACAATTGACATCAGGCTGTTTTATGATCTGATCAATTATAAAGGCTAAGGATAAGTCCCAACCTTCTACAAGTAACATCACACTGGCCTTGACCAGTTTCCTTGCTTGTTATGGTGTAATCTTCTCTGATTCAGGATCATATTCCCGCAGTGTTTGTAGAGCCGCTTGGGTCACTGGATCACCCCCTACTAATTGCAATTGTGTACTCACTTGTTTCTTGTTCTAGATGAGAAAGTCTTTAAATTCCTTTGTCTTAATGAAATTGTCATCCTTAAGGAATTCATCTTGATGTATTAACCTCTCATATGTACAAGTTCTAAGAGGTAACTCTCCCTCTTCTTCCACATCCTTCTGCAATTTCTTTCCTTCCCTGATCTTTTCTCAACTGCTGATCATAAGGCCTGTTTCCAGTTATTAGGGAAGCAATTCTGTCTATCTTCTTTTCCTTCTTTTGAGAAGGTTCCCTAGTTTCCACTTTCTATCTCTTAGGTGGGGGTTCATTTGTGACCTCCTTCTTAGGGACCTCTGTTAGGTCAATGATATTTTCTCCCTCAACAACTTGTTCTTCTACAACTGCTTGATTAACTAGGAGGGAAATGGGCGAGGGGTATCCTTCATCACTATCATCATCATATTCTAATGATGAGTGCCCTTTGTGGCCCTTCTCTGGAACTACTAATACATCCTCCATTTGATTATAGAGGAGAGTGTGAGAATCTATCATGGCATCTAGCCTTTTAATATATGGCATGTCTGGTAAAAAACCCCTAAAATGAATGCCCTTTCTCTTGACCTGTCTCTCTAGGTCCATAAGTTCATTGAACTTCATAGCTCTCTTATCCACCTCCTCATCCTCCAAAATATTTCTTATCAAATCTTCTTCCATACACTCCTCATGATCTTTTGTGTAGGGGATGGTTGGTGTTAGTAACTTGTTTGCACTAAGGATGAAACCTTCTATGTCAACATATCTGTATAAGGCCACATTCATCCTGTAATGATTCATCCAATTATTCACAAGTTCTAGTGCCCCTTTTCCAATAGTAAAACTATAAATTATGAATTGCCTTGGGGTAAATGTACCCTTCATATTTGGTGCTAGATGTTCTTTATCTATCAAAATTAATTTCCTTATGAATTCCATTGCAGCTATTCTTGGTGGCACATGGAATAGAAATACATGTGGAGGGTGGGTACAACCATACACCCTCATTAGTGTGAAATTCTTCTCATAATAAAAATCTCCCCAGTTGTGATCTCCTGGCCATTTGTCTAGATACTAGCATGGTCTCAATAATTGTATCACTTTTACTGGCAGCCTAGTCTTGTTGACACCTAGGCACTGAAGAGTTGGATATACTATCCAATTTTTGAAAGCATAAAACTCCTACTCCCTAGAAGTATATTTCCACACTCTCAACCCAAATTGAACATGGTTAGGCTAGTTGTGATGAAAACTCTGTGGCCTTAGACATTGACAATTCATGAGTGGGAAGTTGTAGTATAGGATCAAATGCATAAGAACTGAATAATGCATAAACTTGGGATGATCCTTTTTGCTTTGTATATCCACAAACCCCTGGTGCATATGGTCTATGATACACTAGATATACTCATAGTTGGACGTAGTATGGAGGCTTTACATGTCCAGCACCATCATCATAATGTTCGAGGTAATCCTATCTGCTCCTGCATCCTTTCCTAGCACTCTGCAAAGTGCATATGAAATGTACTTCATATATAAGTTCAGGTCTTTATAGAAATATGGGGTTTCCCCTGGCATGGGTGCTATATAGTTTTTCATCTTCTTTGGAACATGGTGTTCCTTGACCAATTTTCCTGCAATGCCAGACTCTCTAATATACCTATTCTCTAGGCTCTTCAAGTTTATTTCAGTGGTCATCAAATAGTATACATTGAAGGCCTTCATGAAAGTGTTCCTATCTAGGGTAAGTAGGGATTTCCCATCATCCACCTTTATTGTTTTTTTAGGGTATCATACCTACTAGTGATTTCCAAGACAAAATCAACATCTACAAAGATGTCAGGAACAACTAACCTAGCCAATCCACAGGTCCAAGGGTTTGAAATTGGCATAGCCTCATCATTATTGTTACAAAAGTAGTTAAATAATGAATAACTAGATGAGCCTGGGGTTTTTGCATCCATAATATATGATAGGTCATCAATTAAAACATCAGCACTAACCTTTCTATTATGGATTGAGACTGGTAGCAATGTGAGAAATTCATTTGAATAATTTATCTTCCCCTTTGTGTCATCCTCAACATCATCACTTCTCCCACTGGTGGATGCCAAACTCAATGCTTGAATCATTTTTTCCTTTATGTGTTGTTCTCACCTCTCTTTCACCGATATTGAAATAAATCTTCTGCAAATCCTCACCACCAGCTTTGAATTACCCTAAAATCTGCAATCTTGAGCACCGAAAACACTGCCAATCACAATCCCTTCTAAATTATGAAACATGAAATCCCCTTTCTTAGCACTTACTGCTGGAAAATCCAACTTCTTCTCAGAAAATTTTGAACTCTCTATAAAAACTCTTAGCTCTGGGAATTTGGAAGCTGGTAAGAATGAAATGATAACGGACATGCTTACTTATAACTGAGAAATCAATGCAGCCATCTCTTCAAACTGGTAAACATACAATTCAAGCACTTCACCATTAGTTTTACGTGTTGTGACATCAATTCTGGTTCTAGCCGTGGCATTCAAACTGATAAGTAATCAATTTTTGATGAGTTCTTTTGCTTATAAAAACCTTATAAAATTCAAAAAGAGATCAAAATTAGATCTGATTGGCTACCATTAATCATATTTCAACTACTTTTCCATCTGTCAAAATCTCTGTTATCTTATTGGCTAGAAAGTGTCCATGACGGCGTTGAAGAAAAGTCATCTTTTAACTTTGGTTTCACTTCTGGTGACCTAGCAATTGTATGATCTCCTTGTCACTTGATATTCATCCTGACTGTAGTTTTTTACTAAGACTTAGCGACTGTTGTTGGATCAAACCTTTGATCAACAGTTGTCTCCATGTCGCTTAATATTTTAACTTAACTCATCTTTTTATGGAGACAACGTGACCAAGCCTTCACTTAACTTTTCTTCAAACTCAGGTTATATCCAGAGACTTGGCGACTATTAAAACTCCATGTCGCTGAACCAAATCATTAACTCATAGTTTATCCAGAGACCTCGCAACAAATGCCTTTAGTCTCTTTATTGCCTGATTATTTGACTTTTATGATTTCCATCTGGAGGCAACACGACTGTCGTTGATCTTCTTTTCCTCTTCATCCGACGGTTGTTGCTAAGTCTCTCGATCTTCACTGCAAACCCTAACTTTTTATGAGACTTCGTGACTGATGAACATGTGTCTTTCTTTTCCTCTTGTCTTCTGATTGCCAAATCCTATTTGAATTTTCAATTTTATATTGCAACCATTCAGCTACCATTGATCTTTCTTTCATCTTGTGGTTTTTTCTGAATCTCTTGATTATTAACTTAACTCATGATCCTTTTCATGACAACACTGTTATTTAAACTGACATTCAACCCGGGTTTATTCAGAGACTTGGCGATTGTTAAAACTCCATGTTGCTTGATTTTTTTTCAAACTGCGGGGTTAATCTAGAAACTTCCCAAATACCGTTGGATTTAATCCGAGATGAACAGTTGTCGCTAAATCTCCTGATCTTTAACTTAACTCATCTTTTATTCAAAGATAAAGTGACAACAATGAAATCTTAACCTTTTGACTTAACTCATAACCTCAGGTCACATTTGGAGATAACGCGACTGAGTAAACTCAAAGTTGCAATAAGAAATTACTAACCCTGATCTCATCAAGAGATAATCTGACCACCGTTAGATCAAATCTCAGATGAACAGTCAGCGCCAAGTCTCTTGATCTTATGAGGCATATTCTTTTTATTAGGAAACTAGGCGACCAAAGTATTTTGCCAAGTTTCTAGACTGAATGGAATATTTGATTTTCTTCATGAGACTATGCAACTAAATAATAAGCACATGCAAATAAATTTAGACATAACTATGAAAAGGTAACATGAAAATAGAACCCGTCTAAGAAATTTAGGGATTTTTTGTATTTTCAAATAGAAATGACCCTAGGGATTAGGGTTTTTAGCATTTTCATTTAGTTTTTGGGATTAAAGCATTACTTGCAGAGGCATGTAAGAAATTTTAAATATAATCTTCAACCTTCTAAGCATAGGAGTGATAGGAAAATTCAAAATTTTACAAGGAAAACTAAAAAAAAAAGGAAATACAACCAACAGGGTGGACAAACTATCCAATACAATTGAATTGACTTACAACATCTGCAATGCCAATGCAGTTCCATTAAATTATAATTTCCACCTCAGCTGTAGAATACAAACATCTCTCTCTACACTTTCCACCACACACATCGCAATTACAAATGATAATTTTCATTTATACATATTATAATAAATAATCAACAACAAGATCGGATAGCACCAATACAAATAAATGATATGAATAATACGCTCAAATAGTAACGTGATCCAAATCAAGTCAGTCAGGACTTAGATAGGACCCAAAAATCATCCATGAACATGCAACATATTACTTCACCAAGTCCTCTAAGACCTAAATGAAGAAACACCAACAAGCTCAATAAATCACCAAATGCGATCACCATGAATCATCAACATGGTCATAAAATGATCCAAGAAAACCAGTAGGAAACATGAATAACCTCTCAAACCTCCATAACATCTCAACCTCAAAATTCAAACTTATCTTTGTACTGTTCATCATGAGCACTGGACTCTGTCACACCAAAAATATTGCTTGTCAAACTCCGAATCATCACAACAACAAGAACACTGAAATACTAGAACCTATTAGATCACTCATATCTCACTTTAGTTGTCATGTGAAGCTCTGCAATTTTACTAGAATCAACTACAAACATATATGAACCATTACTTACGATCACAACACAAGATCAACAATATATCACCTGAACAACTGAATTCATCTCTATTGAACAAAAGACGTTGTCTACAACAATAATAGTATGTTGACATCAATGAAAAAATATTAACGCCAACACACATAGACAAGGTATAATAAAAAATCTCTAGCATGCTCAATAATATTTCAACACTTCCTGTATCTCCCAAATGCTTGTGTGAGTTCCTCCAAGATACCACCCTTAGAAATAAGAAATGGTGATCAAGATGAAAGAAATGACAAATATTTCCAAGGATCAAAATCTTGGTAATAATGTTATTCTGGTTTAAATTTGAACCAATACCATTTTAAGATTGCAATAATGTTTCATAGATACATGTGGGTCTCTTATAGTGTATGCAAGGGCAACTTTTTGGAAATTCCCGAATCTGGAACAAGCTTAAGATATTTTCAACAAAAAAATTTCTCATCAATTCTAATGTCTCTCACATCTTTCAGAGTACCAAGGTGAATCTAAATTGAAAAAAAATCACTTGTACAATGGGAATTATTAAACTCCATAAGCTCAAGGGGACCAGAACGAAGCTCAAAAATATCATCAATCACATTTTGGATTTTATGGTCAATGGTAACTAGGTCTTATTAGTCTCAACAACCTCAGAATACTTCAGAGAGAGAGAGAGAGAGAGAGAGAGAGAGAGAGAGAGAGAGAGAGAGAGAGAGAGAGAGAGAGAGAGAGAGAGTTTCCCTTTTCTACTTTTGGGGTATGTATTAAAGGGGTCTTTCCATTAGTATCACCTTCCCAAATTGATCATTTTTTTGTGAAATAAACATTTCTTCAAAGCAACATGATGAATCTAATTTGAAATTTTAATACTTGTAAAGTGGACATTGTTAAACTCCAAAAGCTTAAGGGGACCACAATGAAGCTCAAAAATAACATCAATCATATTTTGGATTCCAAGGCCAATGATAACTACGTATTCTAGGTCCTAGCAACCAAGATCAATGGTAACTAGGTCTTCTCATTCCCAACAACATCAACATGTTATTGATAGGTTCATTTTCCTTTCCCTTTTTCAAATTTGGGGCATATAGTTAAGGGGCCTAGTCAATAGTGTTAGCTTTCCAAATTGACTTTTTTTTAGATATGAAATAAGCATTTCTTTAGAGTGTCAATAATAGATTGTCAGACATGGAAGGAAGTATCAAGTTGATATATGACAAAAATTCTGCATTAAATTAGATTTTTTTAAGAAACATCATTTCTTAGTCAAGTTAGGTTCAATATAGTTTTATGATATAGTTTTTGACAACTGGGAATGTTTTATTTGTTGTTATCCCTCCTTTGGATTTATTTGCATGCAAGAAGCCTTTTTATGATCAAGTTAGGTTGTGTTTCAATGCACAAATAATTTTTAGATATCTATGGACCATAGCACTGAACTTTAAAATTGTTTTCATGTATATACAATTATTATAAGAGGACTATCATAAATAGGCAAGAAATCATATTTTCAAGAAAAATACCATAAATGAGCTTGTATGCATCTAAAATATCTCACAATCATATTTTCAAGAAAAATCCCACAAATGAGATTGCATGCATCTCTCTCTCTCTCTCTCTCTCTCTCTCTCTCTCTCTCTCTCTCTCTCTCTCTCTCTCTCTCTCTCTCACACACACACACACACACACACACACATTGCACACCATATCAATAGAAGTAGGACCTTAGAGTGTGTGGAGACATGGCCGTATCCAAATTTAAAAATGGAAAGAAAATCTTGGATCTAGGGAATGAGTCTAGCATACTCAAATAAACTACTTGCCTCTTTCCATTCCCCAACTATAACCAATAAATGTCACTCCTAATTTTGTATTGGCCAGGGCTTGTTTTACATTTTTGAGGTTGAAGTAATCCATTGTTGTTGGGGGAAGAAAATAAGATGGAGGAAGTTGATGAAGAGGGTATGCATATGTGTATTGTGGAGCTGGAACAAACTCCTTTTACCATTTATTCAAACTACCCATCATGGCTTATGTTGATGCCTAAAATTATGTTGCCCACAACCCTCAAAGAACACCTCTCAAATATAGAAAATTTGCACATGGGAAAAGAAAGAATGGAGACCCTAATCGTGAAAGCTTTGTCAGAAATAGAGAGTTCTAAGTGGCTTGCTCCATTAGTTCATTTTGGCCAATCTTAATGGCTTTGGACACTCTTTGATAATGCACATATTTTCTTTCTACACGGTTCACTTATTATTTTTACAATAACTACACAACTTAATGATTGTCATGTTTACTATTTGTGTAATTATATATAAACATACAACCAAGGAAATCAATTCCATTGCAATTAATTGTCTTATCAACTCGTTTAGTCACGTTGGGATATCTTAGGTTCATTAGGACTCCCCTCTTAACATGAATGTTACTTGTCAACCTAAAAGAGAAGAGGAGTTGCAAGATCTACATCTTTGTGTAGTTAGTTTGTGAGAGTTGGTGTGTTTCCTCTTCAATGTCACAACATATTGATTTGATTGATAGCAACAAAATAATGATAAGATTGTTTTTAGTTTTTTAGAATGTTTTTTGTTTACTTGGTGTCATCGATTTTTAAAAGAAATAATGGTCATAAAAATACAATTGTGTTATGTATAGTTTTAAAACCTAGTTTTTTTTTTTTATATATTATTAACACAATTGGAGTTTTATTTAAAACCTCATACTCATTATGGCTTGGATTTTTCAAGCCATAACATGATCAGGTTATTTCAAATTTCAAATAACCCTAATATGTTAGCTATATTTTAGGGGATTTTTAGGTGAGTGGTCACTTTTGTGTTCACTGTCTTGGTGCACATGTCGACATTGTAACTAGTGGTTTGTTCACATGCCAAAAGGAACTTATCCACTACTATGCATCAATGTATATGAATTGCAAGACAATAAGTTGGGATCATATATTCAAGTATATTGGTCCTTGGTAGGTTTAGGGTTGGAGCCCCATCAAGATTTATAACTTATATGTTGGCACATTTATGTTAGAATGGGTCAGTTTTGCAAGAAACAAGTGAATATTTCCAATCCCAATGAAGATAAGAGCTAGAATCACCCAATATTTGTCGCATAGTTCTTATTACATGTGCGTAGTTTAATGTACTATGTTTTGACTAGTGTTGCATTACTACATCAAGAATGTCTACACGAAGGTGACAATTGATTTGAAGAGAAAAATGGAGAAAAGAAACAAACAATAGAATTAAGACCATATATTTGGATTAGTTGTGGATCATGACATGTATTTATACTAAATATAAGATATTAATACCTAATGTTGATGTAATACATATCATGGTTAACAAGTGCCATGTAGTGGCTAAGTATTTGCCTATAATTGATTATTGTTATAATATTGATATAATTTAATTAAGTATAATAATTTTTAATTTTATTAGAAATAATAATTTAATAATAATAGAGAAGTGACCCATAATTATTATAAGCAAACTAAAAAATAAATTAACTATTTATATAATAATTTTTAATCAATTTAATTTATTTTTTAAAAAATAATTATTTAATATAAAATTTGTATAATGTATGAGACAATAATATGGAAAAACTATCATGTTGACATTCTTATTTTTAAAATAAATTATAGGTTTTTTTAATTTAATATCATTTATCATGTTCAAATTAATCTAAATAAATATTTGTATATTTATTATATAAAGTATATGTTAAATACGTTTTATATTTTTTTAATTCTGTTTACTCAATAAGGTGAAAATAAATTAGAATTTATTTAGGAAATAGTGTTTCCCATAAATTCGTGTGAAGAAAAATAGTTTTCATCATTTTATAACTTCAATATTTCACATGTATCATACTTTACTTTTTAGTTGTATATTTTGCATTGATTTAACAACTTTTATGTTAAGATTATATGAACAAATAATTTTTTACTAGACCATGTATCAATAACTACATTAAGAAAATATATAGATGAATCTAATTTCACAAATAATTATATGATATAACTATATCATGATTTTCCAAAAATATACATAAAACTAAATAAAAATAAAAATAAAATGAAGAGAATGTATTGTATTCCTTCTTTTTCAAAAAGGATGTTCTCACTAATAATGAGGAGACAAACATGAAATGAATGAAGGAAGGAAATTTAATCATTGGATTTTACGCCATAATAGTCACAATTCCCGCATTTTCATATTTCTTTATCTATCAGATCTTTTATTATAAATCTTGAACCAAAGAAATCATCAAACCTTGAAGTGTCCAGATTATCATCTTCATTCCACCAGGATTGAACATAGCTGCAAGACCCATTCAATAATGTCCGCACCGTCTTTGTTTACTCAAAAGTACGGTTGAATGATTGGAGTATCTAATTGCCACTGAGCTCCTGAATAATTCAACATAGATTAGATTTTGTTGCCAGATTTTAAATGTACATCTTTTGTCCCAACATCTACCGTCCAAAATGGGCACGCTTCTTCCTTTCCTTCTGCTTACTTCAAACTTTACGTCAATGGAGATTGACGTGACACTGCATTGCGTCAATGACTGGGACAGTTTAACTTTAGTTTTGATAGTTACGCCGTAGGGTTTTTCTGTTGAAAGTCCCACCCTGTTTTTTACTATCTACTCAAATTTAAAATCTACGGTTGACACTTGCTTATAGGCGTGCATCCAAACTTGACCCGCAGTAATGTTTTCTCGTAATGTAATAAATGCCAGCAGTGCGTTCCTGACATATGCATTAATACATCCGACAATGCGGGATTCTAATATGCTTTTTATAAGAGTTACAAATTAATTTGTATAATATAAATTATTATAATTTTGTGAGAGAAATGGCGGTGCAGTTTGAACCCGTATTCTTGCTGACGTCAACAATGTATTAACCTTTGAACTCTAAATTTACTAAAGCAAAATGCATATGAAAATTTCAAATATATTTGAATTCTTTGGAAAAGTAAATGGTTGTTAATTAAAAGAACAATTGATTTGAATAATTATTGCATTTATTAAAATAAGAGTGAATAGATGTAGCAATGAAAAAAATGGTTGAAATTAATATAGAACATATTTTTAGGATTATTTTTAAATTATAGAGATTTTTTAATTTGATTATTTATGATTAATTTTTTGTTGTATTATTTTTTCAATTTACAATTTTCTATATATATACTTAATTAAAATATATGAAATTTAAAAAATTAATCTATATTTTCATTGTGTAATTGATATAACTTAGCATATTTTGAATTCTTTTAAGATTGTTTTCTATTTTTTGAGATTTCTATTTTGTTTCATTTTATTTTATTATTTATTATTACTTTTATTTCTTAAATAAAACATATTTATTTGAATTCAAATTATTTTTATGATCATTTTTAGAATTGCACTAAGCCTATGCAATAAACAATTGTATATTTTATGATAGAAAAAAATAAAACCTGACAATCATTATTAAATTAAAATTTCCAAAATAGACTACAAAATATGATCCAAAATATTAATGTTAAAGTTACAAATTAACTTTTCAAAAACATTTTACAACTCATCTACATATTCTATAAAAATATAAATAATAGATAATTGGTAAAAATATTCCATTACCTTTATTTTTATTTTTATGTTATTTATTAATTCATGATAATTTTTTAAACAAATGATAACATATTTAATTGAACCCACAAAAATAAATAAATTTTTATTAAAAAACTTATATAAGAATTTAATTATATTTACAATATTTTGGAGATACAATGGACATGTATAAAGTTGGTGCCACAAAATAGGAGATCTATAACTACTTATGA
>MU225029.1:1698550-1719635 GCA_018584345.1 Thuja plicata | reverse complement strand
AAATACTTAAATGACCTTTCATAACTCTACGGCCAAGGAGATGCAGAGGAGATGCGTTTGGAAAAATTATCAAATACCACTCCAGCCACTACACCTTAATTGTAAGCACAACACCTCTATAAATTGACTTATATTAAAGTATACTTAACTGGAAATGCATAGTTAAAAATTCAAATTTTATTAAAAAAAGGCAAAAAATGTGAAAATCTTATTTATCTAGTGTTTCTAATATTTACGCTTCAACATCAAAGAAAACTGGCACAATTTCCAATTGTGAGAAATTGACTATAGTCAGCACAACGTCAACAAGAAAAGTTATTAATACATTTATTTTATGTAAGATTGAGTTCAAATAATATTTTTCCATTTATCATTATGATACATTTGAATTTTGTTTGAAATCAGACAGTAAAAAACATTAAATAGATTTTCACTTTATAGTAAATGCTAAGTATTTATTATTACAGATTCATAGTTTACAATTTAAAATTCAAAAAATAAGCAAAATGTAATAAATGTATACTTCTTCATTATGAAATGCAAATGCTTTTTGGAATTCAACTACAAAAAAAACATCCTACTTCCAATTGTATGCTGCCAAACTCCAGATCTGCTTGTTTCCTTCATTTCTTTGCTACGTAGTTCAATTTATCTAGAGGTCAAGATAGAAAGAGATCTAGGGAGGTACAAAGGGATACATAGAGAGGGAAAGATAGAGAGGAAGAGTTATAAAGATATATAGATGGTCAAATATATTGATACAAAAATAAGGAGATCTAGAGAGGATGAGAAGCAGTGACAAACAAAGGGAACAATACTTAAATGACTTATCCATAACTATACGGTGTTCCCATTGCACACTAAGGTGCGACTGCTAGTTATTGATGTTGTGGGAAACTTGACTATCAGTACTTTATTTCGTCTCGACTGCCTCCGTCAGTTTTAACTCTCAATTGTTTCTTATGTGAGGTAATACTTATATTTACTCTTTCTTTAAATCTTATAATGACTTAGTGAGTTATGTTTAAATCTTATATTGGCTTAGACTCTTGACAAAATTCATATTGTTCTTGCTACCATTCTCGCTCTTTCTCTCATCTTGAGAGAGATTTTCAAGTAGTTGTCATGTTATTGATACTAGTTGAATACTCCTCTTATTCCTTGGGACTTTGAGGTTCTTCATGCTATTATGTTTTTCATATACATTAAAGGATATCGAACTCTTTATGGGTTTGAGATTATAGTAAATTCATAGATATTTTCATTTTGTTATTATTATATTTTGAAAGAGTTTAGAATTAAAGGAATAAATTGAATCTAATCTTCTTCATATAATTTGACTATTGATGGAGAGATCTTTTCTTGAAAGCATCTTAAGGGATAGGGTTAAAAAATTGAGTCTAATTAGACGTTATTCAAAACCTTACTAAGGAGTTTCTTCCCTTTTGTTTTGCTAAGGTAAGTCATCCTCATGCTATTATTCAACATGGTCCATGGTATGTTTTGTAGTCCTTGTTGGTCTTTAACTTTTGTCCTTTTTCTATGTTATAGACTTGGTTCTGTTTGAATATTGGGGTGTTATCTTGTATCCACCCACCTTTTTTGATAATATGTGTAATTTAATTTTCTAATTAAATAGAATACTAACACTTATTCATAAAAGTAAAGACTTCATCATTTTAGTAAGCTCCAAAGAAGTTCCAAAATTTTCTCTACCCTAGCACGTATAAGTGCATTTGAAGACTCAACTTGCAATTATAGTTTAATATTTTTCATCTTTGATGATATCTCTTTGCCTCATTTATCATTTTTTTTATTTTAATAGATTTATATCATATTATGTTATTTTCTTCCATTTTTAAATTATTTTGAGATTCTATATTATGGACATTAGAATCATGTGTATAGCAGTTTCTAAAATATATAAAAATGGTTGAGATTTATAAGTTTCTTTTATGCCAACACATGTCTAGAATGATGTGATGCATATTGGATTACAGTGTGTGCATGTTAGCATCTAAAGTCAATCTTCCTCAAATTATCTTGTTAGCTCTAGGTTCCCCCTTTTAATGATGTGGAGCTTCAGTCAGATTAATCACAAGTACAAATCGATGTGACAAATAATCATCAGCTAATGTAAATAATATATGTATTCATATATATAATAAAGAGTAGGTCTTTATATATATATATATATATATATATATATGTATGTATGTGTGTATATATATATATATATTAAAGAGATTGTTGATTATTCATTAATTGAATCAATTAATATTGAATGGAAGCGGTTATAATGATTAGCGACATGACTCCACATGAACATAGTTCACGTGGAGGCATGTCCCCTCGTGGACATGTCTCCACGATATACTATATGTATTGAGAGCTCGGCTGCATTGTGACATACAAAAATAAAAAACAGTGTGAAGCAAGCATTACCTGGTATCAATCTAATTAATATCTTGATCTCTTTCAACTACAATATAAATTGTTAAATACAATAGAAGTTATAAATACATTTCAGTAATAGTTTGATAATTACTATAAACAATAATTCAATATATCAATAGTTGAAGATATAATTGATAATTATAAAATAAAATTTAAAAGGTATCACACATTAAAATCTGATCATTTCTAACATGGTATCGGAGTAGGTATAGGAGAAAGACCAGATCAGATTTTCAATAGAGCAATCTAACTACCATATTTTGGGAAAATATTATATTTGACAAAACAATGAATGGAGTTAGACTTGAAGATAGAATTGAGGGTGCCTCAATTTTTTTAGCATGGAAATTCAGGATGATGCTTAAGTAAAAAGAACATGAGTTAAACACGATGGTGGAAAATGCATACCTTGAACCTAGTGGGAAAGATGAAAAGATTCAATGGGAAAAGAACAACACCAAAGCAATGAAATTAGTGGTAGAAAAAAGTGAAAGATCACATAGTACCAATGATCATCAAATTAGACTCAACATATGATATGTTCAAAATACTTTAAGACATGTTTGAGATCAACAACACTAGTAGGGCACTTGCTCTTAAAAATCAACTTCACCACAAGAAGATGAATTATGGAGAGACTATCACCTCATACTTTATGAGGATAACGGATTTGAGAATTCAACTCTCCATAATTGGTCATAATTTTGATAGTAAGGAATTAACAGTGATAACCCTAAATGGACTTACTGTCTCATGGGAATAATTTATTCAAGGAGTAAGTGCTCACTCCTAACTTCCTAAATTTGACCGATTGAAAACCGTCTGCATTCAAGAAGAGTCTAGATTAATGACTAGAGGGATCAGTATGAATTCCACAAAAGAAGGCATTTAGGTTCTAACCACTCAATCTCACAAAAGAGGGAAGAAGACTAACTTCAAAAATAAAAAGGGAAAGGACATAAGTCAAAAACAATCATTCAAGAAAAGGAGGGACCTATCTAAAGTGCAATGTTATAGATGTGATAAATATGGTCATCTTGCAGTGAAATGTCTTGATAAACATAAACCCCAAGCTTGCTTCACTGAAGTGAGTAAAACAAGCAAGGATATGGATTTAGAGAAACTTGTACTATACTCTTCCCTATCTAGTCAAGTTTTAGAGAGCGTAAACACCTAGGTGATAGACACTGGGGCCTCTTGACACATAACAGGCTTTAGAGAACATCTAGATTCAATAGAAGAAAATTTAGATGAAGAAGTAACTATTGAGATGATACAAATTATCCAGTAAGGTGAATTGGGACCTACACCATCATCCTCAAAAGTGGTATCTCACTCCAACTCACATGTGTACTTTTTGTACCCAGGATCAAAAGAAATCTAGTCTTTATTTCTATACTTGAGGACAAAGGGTACACAATTAATTTTATGGAAGGGAAAGTACTAGCTTGTCCCAAGCACTCAAACATGAAGAATTCTCATATTATTGGAACAAGGCATGGATTCCTCTAAAAGCTATATACTTCTCTCTCTCTCAAGCCTTAATCCATGAGTCAACCAATGCAAGTGAAATTTGGCACAGGAGACTAGGACATTTTCACTCTTGTGGCTTACTTGCTTTAGATAAGAGGTAACAAGAATGTACCTAAGATCAAACCTGAACATGAAGGAACTTGCAAAGGTTGTGAATTAGGGAAGAACACCAATATCACTTTTCACAATAGTGAAAGTAAATCTAAAATTTTACTAGAAAGTTTGTTCATTTTGATGTATGTGGACCTATGTTTGTTCCCTCCATAGGAGGATTTTTGTATTATATTATCTTTTTATATGACTACTCTAGGAAGACATGGATACACTTTCTAGAATGTAATGAGTCTGAATAAATTCTTATGAGGTTTAAATAATTTAAGGCTATAGTAGAAAATGTATCAGGAAAGAGGATAAAAAATTAAGAATAGACAATGAGAGGTAATAGAATTCACAAATCTTTCAAAACTTTTGTAAAAATGCTAGGATTAAGAGGGAGTTCATTATTCCATACAACCCTCAAGAAAATGGAGTTGGATAATGAAAGAATATGACTATTGTTGAAGCTGCAAAAGCCATGATGCATGATCAAAATCTAGAAACTTATCTTTGGGCTAAAGCATCTAGTACCACCATATACATCCAGAATAGATGTCCACACTCCCATATAGAAAAAAAAACCCCCGAAGAAGCATTCATTGGAACTAAACCTAATATAAGTCACCTGAGAATATTTGGTTGTCCAATTTACATTCACATTCGTAAAGAGAAAAGATCTAAATTAGAACCTTTTGGGAAGAAGGGAATTCTTGTTTTGTATAGTGAAACTTCTAAAGCCTACATAGTTTATATTCTAGGACAAAGACACGTTGAACTAAGAAAAGATATGATATTTGAAGAAGATATTACATTTCAAAGATCCAAGGATGGAAATGAAATAAATAATGAATATCCTCAAAGGGATCTCTCTCCTGAGATTCAGAGGGAGGCCCAGTAAATTATAGAAAACAATAATTTAATTGAGCCCATGGATACCTCTGATGAATCTAAAGTAAATAAGAAGAGACCTCTATGGGGTAGGAAGATGATTTAAGCAGGGAAATATGCAGCCCCTCCAAGAACTTCCAGAGAAATAAAAAGACCAAATAGATTCTCTAGTTATGTTGCACTCATGAGTGAAATTATAAATTTAGAGCCTTCAAATGTAGAGGAAGCCCTTCAACATCAAAATTTCAAGGATGTCATGAAAGAAGAGTATAAATCTATTCTCAAGAATGATGTGCAGGATATTGTACCCAGACCCAAAGACAAATTAGTGGTCTCCTCCAAGTGGTTATTTCAAATCAAATATGCAGCAGATGGAAGCATTGAAAAACACAAGGATAGGTTTGTTAAAAGAGGCTTCTCACAGAAAGAAGGTATTGACTATGAAGAGACATTTGCTACAGTATGATATTTTCACAAAATACATCAAATATAGGCATGGTAAATCGTGCACCCAAATCATCCATGGTAGAATGGAAGGTAGAAGAAAACATTTGAAAGGGTCCATGAAGATTAGAAAGAATCAAGTAAATGCACTTTGAATCTGTCTTATTCTTTCCAGAACACTATGAGATAGACCTGATAGATTTAAATTTCATCAAGAAATCCTGAATAGAAGGAAATGACTCAGGACCTAAAGCTGTTAATTCTACCTCAATCTAAAGTGCCATGAACTCATTGACTGTGCCAAAGAGATTCTGAAAATTCTCCCACATATCAAGAGGAGTATCACAACCATCAAGATGAAAGAGTAAAACATCTAATAAATGCAGAGAAATCACACCCATGGCCTCATCCATGTTGTTCCTGTGCAACATGATCTCATAAGGATGATTGAATACTGGTTGAATGGATCCAAACTAGACCATAACCCTCATGAACAAAGAAGCCTAGACATATGAGATTTCCACAAATGGAAATTATGTGGAGTGACAAGCTCAACTGATGTTGAATCTGGCATTGTTGCACTGCTCTGACTATTTAATTATTAGTTAATTTTTTAGAACTAGACAGAAGATGTAGAAGGGTTTTTATTTTCTATTTTTTAGTGTTCTGGTTTTTTGAAATAAATGGCAGAAAACAAAAAAAAAACACCCCCCTCACAAAGAGAAATACCAAACCCTAATACAAACTAAAAAGATAGAAGGAGATGTAGTGCAGGAAATGCTTCAGATTGAATGGGAAAATACTAGATCAAATTTCTCAGAAAATAAAATTCATATCTAAAGAGAGCTCATCAAGAGATTTCCAATGCTTATTTGTGAGAAAAAAATGGAGTCTGTATGCACATTATGGAGGCCCCAAAGTGCATAAAATAAGCCCTCATTTTGACTAGAAAAAGAGGCAATGAATTACAAAAATCTAAAAATCAAACTGGTACCAAAGTCTCCATCTTGGAATCAAATTTATGATGATATCTTGTTTGCAAAAAAACCCTCAAATTGTTGAAGTTACATGCAAAAAACCAAAAACTGCTCCAAAACAAGAAGAGTCCCAAGGCATCTTGGCTAAAGTTGGTGAAACTGGAGTAAATCTGGCGATGCCACTAAATATGGCGGGACTGCCAAAATTTTGATCAAAATTGGCAGAGTGATCTAGGCTGACTATGGGATGATGTCAACTAATGTGGCAAGCTTGCATGTAGACTGGGCATGGAAAAGGTCAAAGCCTTGTTGTATGCACGGACGGGAAACACAAAGGCTAAAGCTATTGGTGCCTATGCATGGTCATGCAGGAAGCACAAATGTTGAGCCCTTGCGCCTACGTCAGCTCTCGTGTGAGTGGGAGGCCCCACCACCTGCCTTTGTGTAGATGGGTGTGGTATGAACCCCCACCAAACAATTTTTTTTATTTAAAAAACTTTTTAAACCAAAATTGTTGTAAACAAAATTCTTTTCAAAAAAAAAACTTTCTTAAAAGAATTTGTTTTACATGCACCATAAAAAAATTGTTTTAACTTGCCTTGGTATGCATGCCCACAAAAGAGTCATATAGGCCAAAACAAATTTCCTTAGAATTCAATTGTGTCCAAATTGGACATGACTTATATAAAAATAGGGGGTTTTGGGCCTTCTCGACGTAGCACTGAGGTCGGTTTGTACCCAAAGTGCTCCGAAAGCCAGATTCCCCAGATCCACACAGGGTAACCTCTATAAAATTGAAACCCTTAGAGCTCCAAAAATTAGAGCTCCAAAAATTATTCAAAACCTCAAGAATGGGCTGCAACAACAAGGCTCTGATACCATGTTAGAATTCATACACCAAGATCCACTATAGCAAAAACCTGTCACAAAATGAAAGAATGGAGACAACAAATAATGCTCTGAAAGATGAAATATTCATTCAAAGAGGGAGTAATAAAATACAAAGAGATCAATCCTTATAAAGGTGATCAAAACCCTAAAAGGGAAAAATCTAGGTTGCATAATAATAACTAATAAAATAACTAATTATTGTATGCCTAAAGTTTACCTAAAATAAACTACAGATAATAAGTGACTTAATAATTAAATCAAAATGATTTAATCATTAAGTGAAATAATTTATTACTCTAACAAAATTTGTGGGACTAGGTTGAATTTAGTAGGACTAGGTCGAACAAGTCAACCTTGTCCTAGGTTTTTGAGCTCAAAATTGGTTGAGAGCTCGATGGTGAGGTTTTCTTCCAAGATTTGAAATTATAGTCAGTCTAGATGTAATCTAAGCTCTAAAATGTGTATAAAAAGGTATCAAACACTCTCATTTTGACATCTAAATCTCCATTATCCATTATTGTTAAGTTTACATACACATTTATGAGAAATTAATTGTGCATTCAAGAGATCCAAGTGCAAGCAAGCATCCATTAGTGAAGGCATCCATCATCCAACATTCAAGCCCATCAAGCATTCAAGTGAAAGGAAGCCATGAAGATCCATCAAGGATTACAAATATTTATTCCATCATGCATTCACATCATTTCCTTCCATAGATCTTGCTTATTCCCCCTTTTGGAGGTCAAGCAAAGGAGTTTGCAATCAAGGGAGGAGATCTACACTCATCCATCAAGTCTTCTCCTTCTCTTTCTTCCTCAATCCAAAATTGTGGAAAACTACAACATGTATTCAAGGGTTTGGTTTCATTTTTTTGTTAGGAATAATAGTCCACAAGACAACTAAGAGGGGGGGTGAATCAATAGTAATATAGATTATTAAACTTTAAACTTTATAAAACAAAAATGTTATGCAAATGATAACACAGTAAATGCCAACACCATAACACAATACTTGTTGTCAAGGAAACCCTGTTAAAGTTAAAACCCCGGTTTGAATTAGCACCCAAAAATAATGTAATGAGAGTATAGTATCCCTATTAAAATATTTAGCCCTGTTAGGAGCTTATTACAACATTACAGTACACAGTCCCTGTTAGGAGATAGACTCTATTAGGAGTCAAAAAAAGTAGTAGGCTCACTGCCTAGGCATACTACCCAAAGAAGGTTAAAGTCACTCTCAAGAATTCACAACCCAAACAAGTGTATATAGAAAATATACAATTCAGTGAACTATCTGATAGGAACTACCTTTGCTTGGTTAGTTACAATGAAATACTCTTGTCATAGAACTCTTCTCCACTTCCAGCAGCAAAACAAGCCTCGCATCTTTCACTTCTATTTCCCTTTTAATCTCTACCACATCTTTCCAAAAGAAAAGATCTCACATATATACCCCCCTTACAATAATTCTTTTGGTCAGCCAATTAAGTTTTCCCAATATACAAACAATTGATTAGGTCAACCAATTAAGGCTTTCTAATATATAGATAATTATATAACCCCTTGCTAAGATACACACGGTACCTATAACAAGTAAAAGTTAAATACAATCCATCACATATACTTCTAGATCCACAATCCACGCTCACAATTCATTTTACACGCTACATATTTGAAGTCATCCACCATATAGGTCTCCTCTAGAATATATGCCATATCTGACATCACCAGTAATCACACAACAATTGAACTCAACCCATTATTCCAACATATGTTAGCTATCTACCAGTAAGCTCACTTCATCTGAAATATCTTCGCTAGAAAGATATACCCAAAACAAAGAGACCTGCTCTGTCCAACATCATAGTTATAGTCCAGAAACCAGTCTTCACTAAATCAACTGTAACATCCGCAATATGCAACATAAAGCCAAGCGACATTAGAAATAAGGTCAACACACATCCTTCTTCATATATCCAACTTTGATCATTTTGAATCATCTGTACAGTGTTCGTACACTTCTTCCAGTTAAGTAACCAGTTTATCCTCTCCATAGAAACATATGTTGACATCAGTGACAAAACATGAAAATCAACAATATGATCAATACCAAAAATTGATGTCATCCAACAATTTGCCCTTTTGGAATTGATGGCACCATATGGGAAAATCCATCAACCCAAAAATTACTCTCTCTCAATACAATCTTCTCAATATCCTCAACACAAATCTCCCCAAAATAGTAGGGATTTTCACATAGACTCTTTCCCCCTTTGGCAGCAATAGAAAAGGGTGACATAACTCATCTGTATTCTTCTGTAAGGTGTATCTTTTAAAAAACTTCATGTCCAATTCGATCAGGTGCAAAATCACCAAAACATGCTTTAGTGCTCCTGCGATTACTCTCCCTGAGGAGTAGATCCATACATCAAGTCCAGAAAATGGTATAGCTCTAAAATCCACTGGAATGATGCACATCTGCATCAATTAATTACCATTGGGAGGGGCCATCACCCCAAGCATTCTTTTGAGATATTCAAAAGCATCTTTTGGCAAATTTTTAGTAAATATATTTGCTATCTGGTCCTTTGTGCTAATGTATTCCAGTTTAATTTCTTTCTCTGCTACCTTCTCCCTCAAGAAATGATACTTAATGGAAATGTACTTAGTCTTTGAATGCATTACAGTATTCTTTGACATGTTTACTGTGCTAGTGTTATCACACTGGATAACCACTGGTTCTTCAAAAATTATTCTAATGTCTTTCAGCATTTGTTTCATCCAAACAACTTGTGTGCAATTTATTGCAGCAGCAACATATTTTGACTCAGTAGTAGATTGAGCAATACAGTTTTGCTTCTTGCTCAACCAAGAAACTAGCCTTTTCTCAAGAAAAAAATGCACCACCACTTGTCCTCTTTCTATCATCCACATTACCTTCCCAATCAGCATTAGTATAAGCCTGCAATGTAAAATCATCTGATTTTTCATACCACAATCCATATTCTATTGTCCCTTTCAAATATCTGACAATTCTTTTCACAGTAGAAAAATGTGTTTCTTTAGGATCTGCCTGCACTAGTACATTTGACCCTATTTTTTGACCAAAAATTTTGACCAACTTGCAAAATGCTTTTGCTTGGTTGGAATGTACAAGAAAAACTTTGTTTTTTTTAAATCTATCCCCGCGTTGGTCAAAATTTCAACCAATATCATGTTGGTCGATATTTCGACGAACACGGGCATAAATTTAAAAAAAAAGGCGGCATTTGCTTTAAAAGAAAAGGCGACATTTCCTTTAAAAGAAATAAAGAAATGGAAAAACCGTAACCTAAAAGGCTTACGTTAAATCCAAAACAAAAGTTATTTGTTTTGTGTTTCATTTGGTCATTTGCTTGGATTTTTTCTTTGGAGAAAACGTGAGCTATGGAGAGGGTTTGGAAACCCTAGCAGCCGCCATGGAAGAAGGAAGAAAGATCTGCCGCTATGAAAGGATTTGTCTAGAGTTTTTAGTTGCCATGAAAGGATATTGCCTCTGTGACTTCTTTGTGGCTTCTTTGTTGGAAACGTTGCTTCATTTGGAAGAATTTTTTATTTTTCTATGGCTGCAAATAAGAACCTCTAATTTTTCTTTGAAAAACCGTGACTTCTTGTACAAAACGTGGATGCCATGGAAGGATTTTTTTGTTTTTTACATGGCTAAAAGGTATTTTGTTTGTATTTCCCTCTTGTTGTTCTGAAACTCCTTTGAAATATTCTGGGTTTTTTAAGAAAAAATGTCTGATTTTTCTACAAATTTTGATTAAAAAAACTGTATCTTTATTTCATGAAGTTGTAAATCTCTGAGCATTTTTGGAAACAAATCATGGCTACTATTTGCAAAACAATTTGAAAATCTATATCTTTTCACCTCCATGCTTTACTGTTCATATTGTTTTTGCTTTGAAAAAGACTGGTTTTTTTCAAAAAATTGTATCTAGGTATGAAGAAAAACAACCCAGAATTACTTGCTAGTCATATCTGTTGACATTTTCTTCAGAAAAAATGAATTTCTTTCAAAATTAGAATTCTTTGTTAAAAAAATCTAAAAGTGCCCATAACATTCGCTACTGAAACTTAATTAGTTGTTCCTTCCTTTACACATTTTGGCTTCATTGTTGAAAGAAGAAAGTTATATTTTTTCCATTTGCAATATGCTTGGTTTTTTGGAAAAAATGTGACTGGTTTTGAAACATCTCTAAAAATCTGGAACTTTCACCATGCTTTTAGTTAAGTTCTTATAACTATAACCTACTCAATAATTATTTTTTTTTAAACTAAAACATCTCGTCGAAATTTTGACCAATACAAACTCATTTCGACGTACATTTCAACGTGACCACTATACACACGACGAAGCCAACATTGACTAAAAGGTCAAAATTTGGACCAATATAAAGGTCGATATTTTGACCAACATGTGTCAAAATATCGACGACGATTTAGTGTGATGTAATATCAACGAAAAAAGACCGACGACAGTGTTGGTCATTTTTTTGACCAATTGGTGTCTAAATTTTGACAAATACTCGTCAAAAATAGGGCTAAAATTTACTAGTGCTGATATCTAGCCACAATTCCAACTACATTAGTAATATCTAGTCTAGTGTGAGTTAGATATTGTAGACCACCAATCATAGATCTATACTTTGTCTGAACAACACTTTGAGTCTCATCATTATTGGTTAGTTTGTGTCCGGTCACCATAGGTGTTCCAATAGGTTTACAATCTTCCATTCCAAATTTCTTCAACATTTCCTTAAGATACTTGGTCTTAGATATAAAAATGCCATTCTTACTTTGATTAATTTGCAAACCAAGAAAAATTTTCATTTCACCAATCATTGACACCTCAAATTCATTTTCCATTTCTTTAGAGAACTCCTTACTCATCTTGTCATTGCCTCCAAAAATGATATCATCAAAGAAAATTTCTATAATAAAGATTCCATCTTCATCAGTTCTTAAATATAAATTACTATCTCCATTACCTTTCCCAAAACCAAGACGAGGTAAGTACTTGTCCATCCTTGCATACCATGCCATCGATGCTTGTTTCAATCCATACAGTGCTTTCTTCAGCTTACAAACCATGTTTTCATCACCTGTCAGAGGAAAACCATCATGTTGCTCTATGTAAACTTCTTATTCCAGATCACCATTCAAGAATGTTGACTTCACATCCATTTGATAAAATTTAAAGTATTTATGTGTAGCATAAGAAAGAAATAATCTCATAGCTTCCAATCTAGCAACATGAGAAAATGTTTCTTCATAGTCTATGCCTTCTTTTTGCGAATAGCCTTTACATACCAATCTACCCTTGTTTCTTACCACTGTTCCTTCCTCATCCATCTTGTTTCTGAAAACCCATTTAGTACCAATCACATTTTTGTTCTTAGATCTTGGAACCAATTCCCAAGTATTATTTTTCTTTATCTGTTCAAGTTCTTCTTCCATAGATTTAGTCCAAGATTCATCTCTACATGCTTCATCATTAGTTTTTGGTTCAACTTGAGAAATCAAACAAAAGAACTTCTCTAGCTTTAGATCTAGTCATCATGCCCTTACTTACATCACCAATTATTTGATCTTTAGGATGGTTCTTCTTTACATACCTCGGTGTCTTAGGAGTCTCAGTAACCTCAATCAGATCATCTTTAGTCTCATTGTCAACCATTAGAGGTTCTTCAGTTTCAACAGTAACCTCTTTCATTTCTGTAATCTGACCACAGTCATATATTCTTTCCTGAATCTAAAATTTTTCATCTAGTCTCACATTGGCACTTTCAATCAACTTCCTCAATCTCAGATCGTAACATTTATATGATTTACTCATAGTAGACTAACCAAGAAAAATTCCTTCATCACTTCTAGCATCAAACTTGCCTATCTCATCGTCTCTCTTGATATAACATTTACTACCCAGTATTCTGAAGTATTTCATAGTAGGTGTATGATCAAACCATAATTCATAAGGATTTTTACTTGTACCTTCTCTTATCTAAATTTTTTTCAAAGTGTACATAGTAGTACCAACAACTTATCTCCAATGAACATGTGATACATTACCTTCCAATAGCATAGTCCTTGCAACACCTAATATAGTTTTGTTTCTTTTCTTTGCAATCCCATTCTGTTGTGGTGTCCTAGGTTTAGATGTCTTTCTAAATATTCCATGATCTTCATAGTATGAATTAAATATCTCTGATGTAAACTCACCACCTTTGTCTGATCTCAAACACTTTATCTTCACGCCAGATTCACTCTCAATTTTTTCTGTAAATAACTTGAAATTGTCAAATGCTTCAGATTTATCTCTCAAATATGTAACCCACATCATCCTAGAAAATCATCAACAAAAAGTATAAAGTACCTTTCACCATAGTATGATCTAGTTCTTGTAGGACCACACAGATCTGTATGCACCGAATCCATCTTTTATTTAGCTGAATAAGCTTTTCTTTTAAAAGTGCTTCTAGTTTTATTCCCAATAACACACTCTCTACACATATTTTTAGATGGCTTCACAATCTTAGGTAGATCTCTTACAGATTTTGTCATATTCGCCTTCACAATGTTATCAAAGTTAACATGACAAAATATTATGTGCCATAACCAACTATCATCAACCTTCTCAATAAAACAAGAAGCTTTAGATGTGTTCAATTCAAATACACTACCTCTAGATTTAGTATCGGATGCGATCAAGTCTCTTGATTTAGTTCTGATAGAGAATTTCCCATCAATTAATTTCAATTGATAACCCTTGTCCACTAATTGTCCAACACTCAAAAAATTATGCTTAAGTCCATCAACAAGTAATACATTGTCAATGTTAGTCTTCCCATCGAGAGAAATAGATCCTATTCCAATGATAAGCTTAGGAGTATTGTCACCAAATTTGACAACACCACCATCATGCCTTTTCAAACTCACAAACTTGTTTTTATCTCCAGTCATATGATGTGAACAACCACTGTCTATAACCCATTGAAATATCTTTTCAATAGAGGATACTAAGGCTTTTTCCTCATGCATAGGTTCATCATCCTTAATGGAAATAAATCCAATTTCATCATATTCATCATCATCATTAGATACACTTCACTAGCATAATAACATTCCTTGTCTTTTGAATACTTAGACATGAAAAACTTAGGTTTGTTCTTCAAAACTCTTGTAGGACATCTAGATGAAAAATGACCAGTCTTGTTACATGAAAAACATTTCAAAGGTAATTTTCCTTCAAATTTTCCCTTACCTCTCTTTTCTCTTCTAGAAATTAGTGCCACTACTTCATCTAGCTTTCTTTCTTCTTCCTGTATTTGTTCCCATTCATCAACCTATTCTCCAAGCTCTTCTCTCAGGTCACCACTGCTAGAGCTCGCATTTCCAGATAAGGTCTTTTTGTTCTTATGCACGGCAGCCTTGAATGTTGACTCAACCTTAGGTAAAGAATCTCCTAATTCTACAACCTCAAAAGTAGTTAGCTTTTCGATCAACATCTCTCTAGTAAATTTCAATGTCAAAGGTATAATCTCCTCTATAGCCTATACTTTGGTTTTGTAGATAGGTGTCAAAGATATGAGTATCTTCACAATCACCTCTTCCTCACTCTAAGTGCCTCCAGAGTTTCTGATTCCAGTAAGCACTTCTGTAATTCTTTGTGCATATGCACTAATGTTCTCATCTTCTCTCATCTTCATTGATTCCATTTTTTTCTTTCAGTTCTGTAGCTTTTCCTATTTAGTAAACTTATCTCCAATATACGATGCTTCTAATCTTGTCCATATCTCATGTGCAGAGTCCAGGTCTTTTACTTCTATGAATTCATCTTTAGAAAGTGCGCTGATCAAGGATTCCCTTGCAACCATATTACATGAAAATAACTTCTTTTCATATTCAGTAGCCTTCTCCAATTCATCTGCAAGCGCTATCTTTTCACTCTTCTTTGTGATCATCCAATAGTCAATTCCCAAACATAGTAAGTGTGTTCTCATCTTGTTCTTCCAACTTTCAAAGTTTTTGGGATCAAATTTTAGACTATCCTTCCTATAGTAAGTCATCTTTAGGATCACCTCAAGCTATTAAGCTTTCTCTAAGGACTTGTAGCTCTGATACCAATTTTTAGGAATAGCAATCCACAAGACAACTAAGATGGGGGTGAATCAGTGGTAATATAGATTATTAAACTTTAAACTTTATAAACCAAAACTACTATGCAAATGATAACATGGTAAAATGCTAGCACCATAACACAATACTTGTTGTTGAGGAAACCCTGTTAAAGGTAAAACCCCTAGGGGAATTAGCGCCCACAAATAATGTACTAAGAGTACAGTATTGTTAGGTTTGGATAATACTAAGAGGGGGGGGTGAATCAGTATTATAATAGTTAATTAAATTCTTCAACCTCTTGAACATTAACCATACAATTGCAGTAAAGGAAAGAACATAAAAAAAAACACAGAACTCATAACACCATGATTTTTTTACAAGGAGACCCTAGCCAAGGGAAAACCCCGGTGGGGATGATACCCACAAGCATAACTAAAGTATAATGTCCCTGTAAGGAGACCTAGCCCTATTAGGAGCTAAATATTACATACTACATTTCCTTGTTAGAGGAATAACAACCCTGTTAAAGGTTCACAACACCCTGTTAGGGGCCAATGAGCTTACAGCTCTTATAGTGTAATTTTGTTACAAAAAGGTTCTCATTGATGAACAAAGTCAAGCATCACAAATGCTTTGATAGTTCCTTTATAGCTCTATCATTCTCTTCTCTACCATTCACATATCTGGTTTGTATATCCTTTTCTCAACTCATAATCTTTACCAAAAATATCTTACTTATATATCCTTTTAACTTTACAAAGTCGGCTCTCAGAATAAATCTTACAAACATTGTCAAGTAGACCTTCATTACATAATACAATTAATATAGTAAACATTAAATGTATAGTCAGTGCTCTTGCATAGTCAAAGTATAGACTATTAACAACAAAAATATGTCTTTGATTTCCTGGGGTCCAAGTCTTTCTCCTTTATTCTTCACTGCTGTCCAACTGCTCTGTATCATTGTTCTCCGATGTCTATCAGTCTTCAAATCCTCATAACTCTCTGTATAGTTATGAAAAACCAAATCAATCTTAGGTGTATGTCAGACATACTTCATACTATCTTCCACTAAGCTCGCATGCCTTAATTCATCAATCTTTGTCTTTGACATCCAAAATAATACTATATCTCTAATTATGTACTTAGTCAATTTTAGACATACCAAAACTTAACTTCAAAACAATTGATCTTAAACCTAGATGTGTTGCAATAAATGACAACCAAAAAAAAAACTATCTCCACTTCTTCTCCTCATCTTTATCTTCTCTTCTTCATCCATTTTTTGTTCTCCCTTCTCTTCTCTCCCTTTGACAACAATGACAAAGGTGCATACAAATAAGTATCACTTCTTGATCACAAGTTTTAGAATGTCTTGGAAGGAATCTTCCAAAATCTTCAGTTTAGAGCTCCATGTCTTAAACAAAATCTGACTTATATGAATCAATCCATTCAATGCAAAAGATGTAGTTTCAAAATTCTTCAAGTCTATGGGTAAGCCTTTAGGCAATGAATCTGTAGTCTTTTCTAAATCTGTCAGATGTGCCTCAAGTATTGATAGCTTCGGAGTAATGAAGTTCCTCAGTAAATTGAATCTGTTTAGTACTCTCTCCTTCTCATTCTCCAATACACTGATCTTAGCCAATATCTTTGTCACTTCTGTGTCTAACTCTGCAGTGGTCTGTGAAGATGTTTCACAACCATTCATTAACTTGTTCAAAGTTGCCCTTTCCTTGGCAATAATATCTTCAACATTCTGAATGTGTCTAATAGGATTCATGTTGTAACCAAATAAATTTCTCCCATGTGTAATGCAGTTCTTTGCATTTATCAGACAATTTTTCACAACTCCTAAGTCCCATGAGATGGACTTGCATACTTTTATCAACTTCTTCTCTTCATATGTTTTATCTACTTTCTCCTTTGCAGTCTTCAACAAATTTTCAAAATGGCCATCAAACTCATCAAGTGTGACTTTCAAATTCTCAATATCATTTTTGTTTTGGAATACTAAGGGTACTAGAAGAAATTTACTCATAGTATCAATAGCTCTTGAAATCACCTTCATTTTATTATCTCCTTTCTGTACTGATTTCTCCTTTGCTTTGTTTTGTACGGTGAATGCCAGTTTCACCAGTTCGTTATTGAAATTTAAATTACTACTTTCCAACAATAAGATAGATGGTAAAGTTACCTCTTCCTTCTCATCAGTCTTCTATCCTTCATCCTATTTCTGCTCATCTTCCTTATTCTTTTCTTCCTTCTCAGGTTCATCAACAATAGAAGTGTCCATGGTCCTGAAAAAGGGTCCTTCTCATCTTGTGAGGGGTCTAGTGTTACTGCCACACTAGAAACATAGAAATCTACAGTAGTGTCTTCTTTAATCTCTTCATCATTAGTCTATGTGTCCTTTGTGCTGTCATCCATTCCCAATTGTGTAGGTAAATTTGTTTTAAGAGGTTGGGGCTTGACAAAAGTTTTTCTCAACGGTATCTTTTCAAGTGCCTTTTGAGTTTCCTCAATCACTTCATCATATTTCCTCGCCATTATCTTTAGTAATCTTTTCTTTGTCCTCAACATGGGTTTCAATTCTTTGAATATAGTATCTCTCTCTTGTATAGATAACACAGGTAGCATGTCATCAATCTCTTTTTTTGTAATCTGATCATCTTCAATTTGTGCCAAACATTTTCTGCTTTCCAATTTTGTATAAAAATCTGAGGGTATGCTTCCTTCAACTTCCAAAAGTGTCTTCTTGAAACTAAGCATGTGTTCTATTACAATGTCTTCAATTTTTAGTTTATCTGCTTCTTCATATCTGTCATAATATTTATCAATTGAAACCAATTTTCCTTGTTCAATTTCTCTTTTCTCCAGCATCTTAATGTCAGGTTTCCATGCTTTATTTTTCTCTATTTTCTTCTCTTCTTCATCTGTGTTCTTCTCTTTTGTCTGCATACTAGATCTAGTTACTCTAGGAGTAACTTCCTTCGCTTGTTCTGCCTGCTATTGTGGTGGAGGTGTGTTATAAACTATAATTACTTCAGGGGTGGAAGGGGAATTTGTGCTTCCACTAGCTACTCCAAGGGATCTATCTGCCATCTTCTTCTTCATATCTTTCAGTTCTTCCTTAGATAGACCAGCCTTTACTCCACAGTCATGAATAAGATTAGCAATATTTCTCTTCCTTTGCCCTCTATACTATTCTTCTCTTACCTTTTCTAACTTCTCCTCATATCTTCCCCATCTCTCTTTTGATGTATCAACTTATGATACCGATTGTTAGAGTTTCAACTTCCTTCTTAACATGCTTCTCTGCAACAGGTACAACTCCAGTGTTATCAACACCAGTAATCTCATGAATTAGGTCACTGCATATCTTCATAGGTTGGTTACCAATCCATATGAATTGGTCATGAATCCTGCTCATAAGTATTTTGAACCATTTTTTTTCATCGAAGTCACACAAGTCCATAATCTTCATCATACTCAACTGACTAATGTGTTTCCATTCTTCCTTCATGATTCCATTTTCAGACATGTTTTCAATTTTTGTATATATATCTCTATCTTCTAATGTGTCATACTTATAGTGAATGTAAGCCCTAATATCTTCAACATGAAGTACGGCATGTGGGGTTTGTGAAAATGCTCCTTCCAGATCCTCTTCACATGACTTATAATGATGTTTCTTGAATTTGTATCTAGGATGATCAACAACATCAAAAATCATAGGTGCATCCATAGCTTAGATAATGTAGAATACCTTTCATACGTGGAAATCTGAGTTTATGCTTCATTTGATCACACACGATAGGTGTAGAAGTGTTTGAATACTTCTAATCTCTAATCTCCTCATCTCGCTCCTTGTCAAATGATAGAAAAATAGATCATAACATGGTGCTTTAAACAAGTTAGGTTATGACTTT
The DNA here is from genome assembly GCA_018584345.1 of Thuja plicata. Taxonomy (NCBI): domain Eukaryota; kingdom Viridiplantae; phylum Streptophyta; class Pinopsida; order Cupressales; family Cupressaceae; genus Thuja; species Thuja plicata. The sequence goes on along the minus strand of MU225029.1, from coordinate 1,700,261 downwards.
TCTTTTTCACTCCAAACTATCTGGTCAGCTGCTGAATCTCATGGTCAAAATATACAAATTGGCTGATGATGTGCTCTTAGATATATGATCCATAATGTCAGCTCAACATATTCCCAAGCTCGCATGAGCTCACTACATGATTTGTGGGGCATGATAAATTATGATATGTTGCATTTGATGCTCCCCTAAGGCCATGATCAGCCAATTAGGTTGATTCTATCTTGCTACCTTTAGGCGAGGATCCAGTAGCATCTACTGACTCTCCCTGAACTAATGTCTCACTAGATTCTTTAATCTTCCATATCTTACCATTGTTTTTGTCTTCTGCTTTCTTAAAACAATTTTCAAAATCCTTCTTCACATCTACAATACTCTTGCTAGTATCATTTCCATTCTTCTGTGAATTCATAGGAGGTGGTGTTCTTCTGTTATCTACTCCATTATACCTGTAAAACTTTGCTATATGTCCTAGATTATTGCATTTGTAACATATAGGAGGTCTTCTTTCTTGATTAACTTGTAACTTACAGTACTTCACAATGTGTCCAATGTTGTTACATTTGTAGCATGTAGGTTTCATTATAGGTTCTCTTCCATTATCTTTTCTATATCCAGATTGATTAGGTCTTATGCATTCAGTCTTCTTGTGTCCATATCCATTACAGTTAAAACAATAACCAGAAAAAGTTCTAAAAGGGGCATTACCTCTACAATCTCTTTTCATGTGTCCAAATATGTTGCAACCAAAGCATCTACCTTTGAAAGGTCTGATATGCTCTTCAGCTTCTTCAATAGATGGTTTCTAAGCATCAATCTTCTCTACTGATTTCTCTTCCTGATTCTTTGAACATTCAGCTTCATTGAAGCCAATACTAGTCATGTCACCTTTAGGTTTCTGCTTGTCTAGTTGTTCATCAATCAAGTCACTGTTGGAGTGAAGTTTCTCAATATGTTTCTTTGCTTCAGTAAGTTCTCCTTTCACAATCTGAATGTATTTCTCCAGTTCCAAGTATTTGTTCTTGTAGCTATCAGCTTCATCTTTCATTTGATTCAATGCATTGTTCAAGGTTTCTTCAGCTTTCTTCTTAGCATCCTCCTATATCTGCATTTCTTTAGCCATATTCTTGTTCTCAAGCTTCAGAGTCTCAATATCTTCTTTCAGTTGCTTCACCTCATCTGAATTGTCCTCATCTGAATCTTCTTTTATCTGAACCACACACTAATACATTAGGGGTCAATTTGCGACGTCAATTTGCGATGGCAGGCAAATGCAATGTGTTTTTGTCTTTTTTTTTTCAATTATAGCCCGACGATGTCGCAATTGCGACGGCAGCGGGATATAAGAGAAAAAAAAGGAAAACATTGCTCATTTGTTATAGCTACCAGACACGGCAAGGGCAACGATATAGCTAGTCCATCAATATCCATAACCTCAGTAGCAGTTCCCACCATACCAGGGCAACGATATAGCTAGAGCCATTGAAAGGAGACTCGTTGCCCTCTACTCTAGCCACCTATTCGACGTATCGAATAACAAATGGAGGTGCAATAGCAGGGTTTGGCGCTGCAAGGTTGGACATTTCAATTTTTTCTGTGTTAGCAAGGTTTGGCGCTGCAAGGTTGGACATTTCATATGTTTTCACACATTAACTAGAGATCATTGGCCTCTTCAAACTTATCGTCCAATTTCCTCAACAAAAATGGTTGGTCA
>MU225029.1:1681853-1694080 GCA_018584345.1 Thuja plicata | reverse complement strand
CATTCAAAGTTTAGAAAAATATTCAGAACTTGAATTTTTCTTTTAAAACTTGAAATTTTTTAAAAACCTTGAAAAATCTTGAAAAAATTATTGAAAACTTGACAAAAATGAAGATTCACTCACCTCTAATCACTAAATCTTCCTTCTCGAACGATTCCTGTGCCTTCAGTGTGTGTCTCACTCCTTCGTAGCCTTCACCTTTGAACAAAAATGCAACAACATTGAAAACAAGCTTGAGAAAACAAAATGGTGAAAAGTGTGTGAGTTTTGATGAAAGAAGAATGGAATAAGCAGATATGAGCAAATAGGGTTAAAATTAGGGTTTCATGGGCATTGTATTGTTTTAAAAAATTTCTTTTATGTAAGTGGGGCCCTTTTTTGGCTCCCACTGCCATAGGTTCCTTCGAGTAGGGCCAGGGTGGTTTGTCTCATGTGTGGCCTAGGCACCTGGATTTCCTATGGCTGCTATAATAAACAAATAAATTTTTTTTTTCTTTTACTTTATAACTGTCGCAATTGCGACGTCAACCACCTGAATTGCGATGAAAATGCTGTAGCGGCGACGCCAAACGCCCGTCGCAATTGCATTGGGATCAGTCATAATTGCGACGTCTGCTAAGACAATTGCGACGGGGTTGCTGTAGCGGCGACGCCAAAATCCCGTCGCAATTGCATTGGGATCCGTCACAATTGCGACGCATTCCACAAGAATTATGGTCAGCTGATGCCAGAATAAAGTGGCAGTATAGCGACGGATAGTTGTCGTAATTGCGACGGGTGATGACAGACGTCGTAATTTGTGACTAAAAACAAGCGACGTCTAATACTGTCGCACTTGCGACACATGTCTGTCAGAAATGCGACACATAGCCATCGCAAAATGATGCCAAATGTATTAGTGACAAGATCTTCTCTCTGACTTCTGGAAATTTCAAGTTTTTCTTTCAGTTTCTTTATGAATTTCTCATCTCATCAATGGTTGAACTTCAATTCTCCATTTTCTACTTTAGCATTATTGAGCTCGTCAAGTGCAGTTTCAAAGTTCTCCTGCAAACCATTCAAATCCATTATGATCTCCCTCAAACTATTAGGCTTTCTCTCCAAGGGCCAAAAGCTCTGATACCAATTGTTAGGATTGGATAATACTGAGAGGGGGGGTGAATCGGTATTATAATAGTTATTTAAACTCTTCAACCACTTGAACATTAACCATACAATTGCAGTAAAGGAAAGAACATAAACAAATAACATAGAACTCATAACACCATGATTTATTTATGAGGAAACCCTGGCCAAGGGAAAACCCCGGTGGAGATGATACCCACAAGCATGCACTAAAGTATAATGTCCCTATTAGGAGCTGAATATTACATAGTACATTTCCTTGTTAGAGGAATAATAACCCTATTAAAGGTTCACAACACCCTGTTAGGGGCCAATGAGCTTACAACTCTTACAATGTAATTATGTTACGAAAAGGTTCTCAGTGATGAACAAAGTCAAGCATCACAAATGCTTTGATAGTTCCTTTGTAGCTCTGTCATTCTCTGCTCTTCCATTCGCATATCTACTCTGCATATCCTTTTCTCAACTCACAATCTTTACCAAAAAGATCCTACTTATATATCCTTTTAACTTTACAAAGTTGGCTCTTAGAATAAATATTACAAACATTATCAAGTCGACCTTCATTACATAATATAATTAATATAGTAAACATTAAATGTATAGTCGGAGCTCTTGCATAGTCAAAGTATAGACTATCAACAACAAAAAAATTTCTTCGATTTCCTGGGGTCCAAGCCTTGCTCCTTTATTCTTCGTTGTTGTCCAACTGCTCTGTATCGCTATTCTCTACTATCTGTCAGTATTCAAATCATCATAACTCTCCATACAATTATCCAAAATCAAATTGATCTTAGGTGTATGTCAGACATACTTCATACTATCTTCCACTAAGCTCGCATACCTTAATTCATTGATCTCTGTCTTCGACATCCAAAACAATACTGTATCTCTATTTCTGTACTTAGTCAATTTTGTACATAATAATACTTAACTTCAAAACAATCGATCTTAAACCTAGATGTGTAGTCATAAATGACAACCAAAAAGTGAATCACATTACCCAAATTGATCACTTGCCAACAAGTATCCCTGTTAAAAGATTTACCCATGTTAGGAGCTTATTACAACATTACAGTACACAATCCCTGTTAGGATACAAACCTTGTTAGGAGTCAAGAAAAGTAGTAGGCTCACTGCCCAGGCATACTTCCCAAAGAAGGTTAAAATTACCCTCAAGGATTCACAATCTGAACAAGTGTATATAGAAAATATACAATCCAATGAACTGTTTGATAGAAACTTTCTTTTCTTGGTTAGATCCAATGGATTACTCTTCTCACAAAACTCTTCTCTACATCCAACAACAAAACAAGCCTTGCACCTTTCACTTCTCTTTCCATTTTAATCTCTACCACATCTTTCCAAAAAAAAAGATCTCACATATATACCCCCTTACAATAGTTCTTTAGATTGGCCAATTAAGCTTTCCCAATATACAAATAATTGATTAGGTCAGCCAATTAAGGCTTTCCAATATACAAATAATTATATAACCCCTTTCTAAGATACACATAGTACCTATAACAAGTAAACATCAAATACAATCCATCACATATACTTCTAGATCCGCAATCCATGCTCACAATTCATTTTACACACTATATGTCTAAAGTCCGCCACCAGACAGTTCTCCTCCAGAATATACGCCATAGCTGATGTCACCAGTAATCACACAACAATCAAACTCAACCCATTATTCCAATATATGTCATCTTTCCACCAGTAAGCTCACTTCATTTGAAATATCTTCGCCAGAAAGATATACCTGAAACACAGAGACCTTCTTTGTCCAACATCACAGTTACAGTCCAGAATATGAAACATCAACTGTAACATCCACAATATGCAACATAAAGCCAAGAGACCTTAGAAATAAGGTCAACACACATCCTTCTTCATATATCCAATTTTGATCATTCTTTATCAACCATATAGTGTCTGTACACTTCCAGTTAATTAACCAGTCTGTCCTCTCCATAGAAACATATGTTAACATCAGTGACAAAACATGAATATCAACAGTATGATCAGTACCAAAAACTAATATCATCCAATAGTTTTCCTATTGGGTTTTTGTAGAGTCTAAGATATTGCATCAATACTTGTGATCATCTCCAAAGCAGCATTCCATCATTGAGGTATGAGGTAATTTATGTTTCAGATCTATATTTTATTGCATCTTTCCTTATGCAATTTCAATGTCATTTCAAGGTTGATTCCTAAAAAAGGGTTTGACCAAGGAAAAACCCTTTTCAAAACCTTTTTGCCCCTCTTTTTTTCATGCAGGAATAGTTTTGGGAGTTGTAGATATGGATTCAGGAGTCTCAGAAAAAGTTATAGTCCCTCAAGAATTTTCATCAAATTTGGACCTAAAATGAATAGTTCATCCAAGTCGATCTCATCCAGGACTAGGTCATCCAAGTTGACCTTATCCTTTGAGACTAAAAATTACACAAAAGATAGCTACAAACATCAAATTCCCAGATCCAGAGTTGCACCCGATTCCATCATTTTGGCGACAGTCAAAATCAGATCTAAAGGCCAATCTTCCTCTTCTTGTTTTCAAGGTGTGTCTATTCCTCCTATTTTCCTTTTGCACTTACTTCATAGATCATAGTTACCATCATACACATATCATTATCTTTTCCTATTAGAATACAAATACCGCTTTTGCATAGATCTTTTATTAAGCACCCTTCATCTCTCGGTTGTGCTAATCGGATTTTTTTAAGGGAGGGTTTGTATTCTAATGTATAATATGATTTAGTGAGTGTTCTACATCCTAGAATTTCTCACCATTTTATATTATACATTTTGGTGATCCCACCGTGAATGCACAAGTCCTAGGCGGAAATTTATATAGAAGATAGTTACAGGCATTAGAGTCCCATATTAGAGTCCTAGGTCCTAGGTGGAAAATTACAAAGAAGACAGTTATAGGCATTAGAGTCCCAGATTCAGAGTTGCACCTAATTCCAACTTTCTGGAGACAGTCAAAATAAGATTTGAAGGTCAATCTTCCTCTTCTTATTTTTAAGGTGAGTTCATTCTTCCTATCTTCCTTTTTCACCTTCTTCATAGATTAGATTTACCATAATTTTCATCTCATTATCATTTCCTATAACAAACTTGGAATTCAGTCAATAAAACCTTGGTGGAAATATTGGAAATGGTACCCTGATACACCATTTACTAAGTACAAATGCAAACTTGGATACTCTTGGTTTGTGCCTCATTTCCCTATGGTTGATTCTCTCAACCATCGGTGGCATCTTTCTTCTTCCCACAAGACTTGGAGATGGCGTTTTCGCACATTTAGGATGCTATCACTGAACCCAAAATTTCTCATTTTGCTTGGTGTTTTCTCTACCAAGGTCTGCCCTTAGGAGGTCGACTTCGAAACTTAGGTGCACGCCTGATCCTAAAATCCCATTTTGTGGGCACCCTAAAACCATTTTACATATTTTTTGGTTTTGTTGTCGGGCCCAAAACTACTGGAGATGGATTCATAGTTTCTTTATGCCATTTCAGCCTGAGCCTTTTTCTTGGCATATGGTTCTCCTTGGTGACTCTCCCAGAATGTCTTCCTAGTATACCCAGATTTGGCATACTTTCAGGATGGGGGGTGCCAGCAAGAAGTTGAGTCCACTTTTTGGCCAAAAAGTGGAACTATTTTTCCTATTTTTTCAAATTCATCCTGTTTGAGATGAATATTTAAAGCACTTAGAGATTGAATCTTAAAAATATTTAGTAATAGAATTTGTATTACTCGAAGTCTACTTTCCAAATATGTAATTTATTTTAATACCCAGATGATAAAATTTCATGCTCAATAGTAATTACAAAAATCCACATTTTAAAAGTCACTGTTTTAGGACCATACTATGCCTATGTATGGCAAGCACAATTTGACCTAAATGAAACTATTTATCTTAATCCTTTTGGGATATGGTATGTAACACAACTAAGATTGATGAAAATATTTTTTTGTTGAATATTTTTTTTTTAAAATTTTTATTAGGCATAATTGTTGTTTTTAAAATCTCTCGTGTACGGCAAGCATAATTTGACCAAAACATATGATTTTTAATTTTTTTTTTTTAAGTGTGTAGAATTGTCTCTAGTTTGATGTCATATAATTTTTGTTGTGAGAAAATTTCAAATAAAAAAGTTATTAAAATAACAAAATATCCTATTATCTCTAGTTTGTGGACCTATTTCAGTAGAAATTCAATGAAAAATAGAAATTTTAATCAAATTTTAAAAACAATTACATATTTGGAATTTGCACAATCTGATCTATAATCGGTTTTTATTTTGTCAAAATATTCATCTGAAAAAGTCATCAAATATATGTCTAAAGTCCTTATTTTGTATGGACACAAGCAGAGCCTTCAAGTTGTAGGTCAAACCAGGTCCAAGGCTATGGTTCGGCTACCCAAGCCTCTTTCCAAACCAAAAGACAACAATAAATGTGGGCTTGAAATTCAATTTTTTTAGAAATGGGATCCCAATTAGTAAACGTTACCCCATTTACCTTTTTTCAAATTCATAGCATATAAATGAATCGATGGAAGGTTTTGTATATAAAATAATATTTTTTCAAAACGGGACCCCGCTTTGAAACGGGGTCTCATTTCATTTTTCAAAATGGGATCCCATTTCATTTTTCAAAATGTGACCCCGTTTCTAAAATTTTAGGCTCGGGACCTTGAAGCTAAATGAGACCCCGTTCATTCTAAGCGGGAACCCGTTTCGTTGAGTGCAATTTCACGAATTTGGCTAAGTATGAAAGTTCCTAGTGAAGTGGACTCATCTTCTTGCTTCAACCCTGGAGATTTTGTTTTCCTTATGGAAAGACCGTAATGTTTTTTTTTTACTCACAACTTTCTGGATATTACTGTTTCTCTCTATTCTAAGGCATGTTTATGTAATAATGTCATGATGCAGATTCAAGTACAAGCTGACAAGGTGGCCCTTGAGGTTGCCCACTTTCAGGAGCTTTTGAAACATTGGGTTAATGCCTCATGTAATATTCCTCGAGTGTCTCTGAATTCTCTCTTTGCTGACCACATGCCACCCCAGGACCAGCGCCAAAGCAGGAGTGCCTCGGCGAGGCGATCCAGAACACCGTGCTCTGGGCACTGCCGCTCCACCTCTCCTCCTGGTAGGAGGGCCTCAAATACTAGCTAGCCTCCAGTGCTTTCCTCTATTGTTGCTCAGTCATCGACCACTATTCTTGTGTGGCCTCCTGCCCCTTCTGATAAGATCCCCCACCTGGCTCTGGAAATTTCTCCCTGGCAGGAGGAAGGAGAAATGGAAAAAGAAGAAACTGATGATGGGTGGTTGCTTCCTGACCAGACCCCTGCACCCAATGCTTGGGGAAATCCAAATGATAAAGATCCTCTGCCCTCTTCTGCTACTGCTCTTGCAGCCTGAGGGCTTCTTATATGTTTTTTTATTATGAATAGTTGTTTAATTCTGGCATGAAGGTGAGTGACTCTTTGCGAGTGATTTTTTTTATCCCCCAAATTTTTTTTGTGAATACTGTACTTTGTTATATTATTAATATTAAAGGCCTCTATTCATTAGAAAACAATACCCCCTTTTACATAGAACTTGCATTAAGAACCCTTCATCTCTCGGTTGTGCTTATTAGATGAGTTTAAGGGTAGGTTTGTAATATAATGCATAATATGATTTGGATGTACAGATCATTTTGTATAATATAAAATGGTGAGAAATGCTAGGATGTAGATCACTCACCAAATCATATTATGCAAACAAAACACCAGGTACTAGTCTAGGAACAAGTTTCAAATCTAGTTTGGGAGTAAAAGAGCCTACTAAAGATAGATACAAAAATAATCTAACATTATTCATCAAAAGGACTATGGAACCTAGTGCCACGGTCTTCAAAGACACTAGTGGATAGAACCACAGTCCTATTAATTTTACTTGAAAGTTGAGCTAGAGGTTGTTTGGAGGCTCTAGAGTCTTATTTGACTTTTGTTCTAAACTCAAGAAACCTAGAGGATTATGGAACCTATTGATAGTTTCCAACCATTTTGAGCTCAAATTTAGGATACAAGTTCCTCTTGAGCTATCCCCTTTCCAATTGTATATATCATATTTGACTCTCATATCTTCATTTGTTAGTTTATGTTGATTATTGCCAATTTTGCACCTTTTACCCTAGTTCTTACATTGTCACTTTCCAATCACATCCAAATCAATTCAATCAAAACAAAATCAAAAGAGAAGAATCAACTCATTATTCCTCTCTCTCCCAAGGATTTGTATTTGGGCATATTGGTTGTAATCTAATGAAATATGAGGTTAGGTTTGATTCTGAGTTTGTGTTCTAGGATTAGATCCCATTTTTCTATATTGAAAATATTAATATAATAGATTTAGTGCCTATGAAGTGTTTATAATGGAGGAATAAAGGCTCAATTTATATTTTTTTTTAATAGTGGAATGAAAGAGAATTAGAAGCCTCAGTGTTATGACAAGTGTAACAAGTTAGAAGCATGTGAAAATAAGACTTAGCATGTGGAAGAGGATAAGGTTTCTGCACACATGTATGAGCATGCATCAGTAAGACCATGAAGATAAAAAATAGAGACATAAGTCGAAATATGTAAGGGTAGGATTTGAAACATGAAAAATTCCTAAAAGATGAAAGTATACGGTAGCTTTATGGAGAAAAGGATCTCACACATGTGTGAGAACCCAAATGAAGAGGGATTCAAAGGGTGACTTAGATGGTGGGAGTGAAATTGGCATGCAAGCATATAAGAGGGGTTGAATAACACTTGTCACAAGACTGGGTAAAAGTACAAAGTTGTGTCATGTTTGGGGAGTATTCAATGTACTAGACTTTTCTCTATTTTAAATGGTCCTTCAAACTTTAACTATTTATGGGGATTCCATGTGATCAAGGAATCCCCAAACTCTTATTTCATCATACTTTATTAAATTTCCCTTATTGTTTGATACTTCATCGATACTTGATTTCACCAACCATTTTATGGGTTTTTTTAAACAAAGGCAAAAAGCCATATAAATATATATATTTATATAAAATATAATTACATAAAGTTTGAAAATGGCTCTTGAATATTATGATGAAACATTAATTCTACCTCAATAAAAATAGTCTATACCCATCAAGCGGGTTGACTAATACTACACCCAACCCATGGAATACAAACCAAAACATGGGAATGAGTACCCAACTTTCATATGAAAATTTTTAAAAAAAAAGAAGCAACCAAAAATACTATTCTTCAATTTCATTACCCTTCCTGAGGTCATTTTCATCTTGCACATTTAGTAGCTCCCTATGTGGTTTAAGAGGCTGGGCATTTGATTTTCACGATCGAGCAGTAGAGTGACAGCGATGAGAAGAACTTGTATTATCTTGGCCATTGTGAGGTGGTGCAATAATGTGGTTTGTTTCCTGGTGAACATGTTCCATTCAAGTAGGGGATCTAGTTGACGGAGGAGCTTTGTATTTGTGGTCAAGAAGTGCAAGGATGATTGAGACCCTTGATTTCACTCTATCTACCATTTCATTGACCATGGCAACGAAATGCCTGTCAATAACCACCTGCATAAAACTAAAATATTTCATCTCCATGGTATCCTTAGCAGCATTATATATTGACGCATAAACACAACCTTTAAGAAGGAAATGATGAGGGAAAATACCCTCAATATGGCTCTGACCCCTCTAGAGAAAGTAAAACACATTAGAGAGGAAGATTTATACGATTTGTGAAGGAAAGCCATGACTGTGGAGGGGGGATTTTTTCACCAATTACACACTTGATACTTATCCTAAATTGGGGGCACTAATTTTTAAATAGCCGGCTCTAATGATTGCCTAAAATCTCCCCTGAGAATGACAAATCCCAGTCATTTCCACACAAATTCACTTATTTAGGTCCTTACATTGTACCTTCATGTATGTTTTTCATGTTCTAATTCCACCCTTTGATGAGACCACTATCCAAAGATCAGTTATGACATTATATTTTATTGATCAGTGCTCCTATGCTGATGACAATGTCGCTCCTTGACAAAACAAAGACCTTGAAATGGTCATTTTTTACCTTTAATTGTCCTTAAGAAGTTATGAGTTTGACCTTGGGTTCATTGTAGAGGTGTATTTCATTGTAATGACACCTGTTTAGTATGATCAATCAACTATTGTTATCCTTGAAACTGGTAACTGCTCGTTTGACCATGTGACTCTGTACCATTCAACATTGTATACAATTATTCAATATTCCATTTTATGATTTTCATGCTTCATGCAACTATATCACTGTTCCATCTCATAATAAATTATCTATGTGAATAAAACAATCATCTTAAATCTTTTACATTGATGGTTTATGATTGTTACAGTGGCTCATAATGTATTGATTCATCAACATTTGTCTTGTCTTTGTTAGTCAATTTTAATTGTATTTGTCACACTTTGAGCATCCTCTATTTTATTTAAACTGTAATAGAAAGGAAAATCCTTTCATTTCTTTGACCCTTCTAATATGGCAATTTGACACTATTTTTTCATCTTTAGGTCATTGTTCTTTGAATGCTTCATTACTAATGTATATCCTTTGTGCCCATAGATCTATTCCTCTTTTTGAACTCTTTACTTTCTTATAGTAGCATTGGATATTGTCTCCTCATTGATCACTATATCAATCTCTGATCCTTTGCATTATTTGGACATATTGTATCACTGCTATGTGGTTTTCATCAATGTTTAACTCAAATCTTCTTGGTTCATAGCAATGTTTTGGCAACATTATTTGTTGTATTTGTCTTTACATATTAATTGCATTGTCATTAATATTATAAATTATTTTTCTTTGTATATGACATGCCTTTTCTCTGAACGTTATTGACTTTGTTGTTCTTTAAAACTATTAAGACATTAACTCCATAATATTTGCATCTGTGGTTTGCCTCCTAACATTTCATGGTGATACTATCATTGTACCTTATCAAGATTTTCTTCATGTAACAATCCTTTATCACACCTTTTTCTGTCATAAACAACATCATCCAATGCTTTACTATCCTTTTTTTGTCATCTTGATACCAACACATCATAAAGCATTTTCTTTTGATTTGGCTTTATAGCAATGTCAGGGTCCTATTATACCTTCAATGTCTTGTAGCCTTGTTTTTTAATTCAGTGTCATGGATGTGTTGACCTATAGTTGTATAGATAACTACTTCTCTTGTATTAGTCTTATTATGTCATCTTTATACATTATTGTATTTAGGTACTGATAGCATATCATTTCTCCCTCAAGACCTCTAATACTATAACAAAAGTACCTTTGTTAGGCCATTAGTGTGTATAATGTAGTTTTGTGTATCATGTAGCATAGATCCTCCTGTTATTATTTTTGTCCTTTGGATTATTGATTAGAAATAGTCCTTTGACTTGTGCTTATGTTCTGACTATCTGAAATCATGGTCAACCATAACAAGGTGACTACATCCTCCACCTTACTATGATCCCATTATGGAGATGCATGCTTTTTTATTACTGAATCAAAAGATTGGTTGTTACAAATGATGTACATATTCCTAATTGGAGCATAATGGGATGTTTGATCTACGTATTTTCACATCTTTTGATGATTAACCCTATTCAAAGAAGGATAACAACATTCTAGGATCAACCCTTGTGGGAGCCCGTTTTATCCCACATGTTGTTTGTTATGATATTAACTTGAGATATTTGATATTTGATGTTTGATAATGATAAATGATACCTGAATCTCCACATTAAACAAACTCGTTAGATAAAAACAATGAATCTCTAATTTGATTTTTCTTCCTTCTTTAATCTGATTCAAGCATTCTAAAAAAGGAATCTGCATTTATAGAGATTGCATATAAATTGATCTCTCTCTCTCTCTCTCTCTCTCTCTCTCTCTCTCTCTCTCTGTGTGTGTGTGTGTGTGTAGGTAATCTGGACATAGAAAGCAATTATGAGAGAAGTGTTTAAGATTGAATGTTTCAAGTTTGGATTTTTCATTCATTAGGAAATGACGGGTCCCCACTTCTTATTATATGTTATTTTTATGAATCTAAATTTATATTTCATAATGCATGTTGTTTTAGTCATTCCCACAGCTTGTGTGGGAACTGCATTTGATCATATGAAATAATAAAGATACTTTTCTTTGAAAAGTTATGATTTCTTTCTTGTACTTGCACTTATATTGAAATGGAAATCGTAATAAAATATCATTCATAAATGAAAATATTGAAAAAAATAATATAACACTTAGTGTAGTTGAAACACACTTCCAGCTCTACTTGATTGACTTGTGCAAAAATTGGGTAACATTTTTTGTGACATCTGCTAGATGCTTACCTACTAAGCCTAATAGACCAGTTGCCTTTTGAAAAACCATTGGGAATGGAGTTTGAAACTTGATAAAACCATTTCAAAAATACCCTTTTCCATTGCTGAAAATTGAAACAACATTGATGTTATCATAGTCTAGTGATGTAGATATGCTTTGTTGGTAACAATTGATCAAAAGATTCACTATCATGAATTATGTGTATCTCCTTGATTGAAATATGATAGGAAATAACAAGATCTCCTTCTCTAACTCAAAAAAAAACTAAACTGGAAACTAAAAACCGAAAACTACGCAGTTGAAACTGAAAAACTAGACTGTTGAAACCTACCATGATCCCGTTTAGGAAATGTGAATTATTTATAACAGTGAACCAAGTGTAGACGTCCAAAAATATTAATACTATTATTGTTATAAATATAAAGTAAAATGAAAAAGATAGGGAAATAATCCAAGAGAGTATGCAAAGGAAAAGATTTACCAAATGCAGAGAGAGAGAGAGAGAGAGAGAGAGATTTTATTTCAATAGATCAACCACAAGTACACGAAAATGGTCCAAGAACCAAGGCAAGAACACAAGGATTTGGAAGGGGAAAAACAAGAAAAACCCCTTGTGAACAATATGAATATGGCTCAAAGCCTAAAGAATGAGAGCAATAAGCTCATTACAATATTGCAAGAATGAGAATGAGA
>MU225029.1:1657891-1669794 GCA_018584345.1 Thuja plicata | reverse complement strand
TTAGGAACAAGAATGTGAGATATCAGATATGAAGAGACCTATGAAATGTTACTCATGAGGAGATGCAGTACACCCAGATCTTTTAAGGGATTATGGGATGCATGAATCCTGCCCCCAGTGAGGCATATATAGTCATAACTAAATATCAAAACATAAATGTCCTAGCAAACTATGATAAGCAGATCATACCACAAAAGACATGTATTTCACTAGATACTCACCATAACAAACCAAGATATAAGAGATCTAGGCTGCAATGATAAGGACATAGTAAAACACAAGATAAAATCAACATAAAGGCATCTTGACCAAGTGGTCATTCATTCCAAAATTTCTTGCCATGAACAATTTGATGGGACGATTGATAGAACAGCCGACACCGGAAGGATTCATCCTGATGGGCTAAAGATTTGATTGATAAAAAATGGAAATTGACTGGCAATTTCTTGTGAATAGAATGATCCTTAGGAAAGTCAATCATTGTTCTAATTTGATGTAAAACATTTGCGATCACTGTGTCTAGAACAAAGCTCAGTTTTGTGATTTGGTAAGCTCAGTCGTGCGGGAATCATTATTGCAGAAGTGAGAGAATGATCAAAGAACTACCTGCACAAATATGAGTAGTGACACTTATTATGAAAAGGCAATGTAAGCGACATAGACAAATGGCAGGAATTGATGGTGGATCTGACTACACATGGCACCTGAAACAGGTTTTCACCATGGTATTTATCCATTGTGCCACCGAAGTGGTTTTCACATATGGATGGATTTTTCTCTTTCTCTTTTGATTTTTGTGTTTCTTTTCAAGCTTTTATATTTTTTTATGTTTTTTTGATATTTTCTGATTTTTGTGTTTCTTTTCAAGCTTTTGTATTTTTTTTTCTTTTTTTTTAATATTTCGAATGTTTTGGGATTTTCTGCTTTTCAGATTTTTTTTGGATTTTCTGCTTTTCTGATTTTTTTTGGATTTTTTTGAACAATTTCTACTGTACAACAGACTACTGACTGATCAAGCATAGAAGCGCTTGAGATGTACAATATTTACAAGATCAGGGAGTGGATCTCCCTCTGGAGATGCAATCTGATAGGCGCCAGAACCATACTTTGCTGTAACAATGAAGGGACCCAACCAATTAGGTTCAAACTTCCCTTTCTTTTCTCTGTTCTGGAGGTTCTTCATGTTATGCTGTAGGACAAGATCACCAACCTAAAACTGACAAGGTTTGATCCTTTTATTGAACTAAAGGTGAAGGCGATTTTGATACACGTGGAGGTTGTCTAGGGCAGTGAGGCATCTCTCATCAAGGAGTTCTAGCTCTTGCAAGTGGGCAACTCTGTATTCTTCTTCGGACAACATATTCTTTAGAGAGACTCTGAGAGAAGGGAGCTCAATTTTGATGGGTAGAATAGCCTCAGTACCATAAACAAGAGCAAAGGGAGTGGCTCCCATGGGGGTTTGAATGGAGGTGCGGTAAGCCCAAAGGGTGGGATTGAGGTGAAGGTCCCAATCACGGCCAGCTTCATCGACTGTCTTCTTGAGGATTCTGAGAACGGTTTTATTTGTAGCCTTGGCTTGACTGTTGCTTTGTGGAAAGTACTTGAAAGAGGTATGGTGGGTAATGCTGAAATTCCTACATAGCTCAGTGACATCCTTGTTCTTGAAAGGTCCTCCATTATCAGTCACAATGTCTTGAGGAATGCCATAGTGACATATAAGATAGTTTAGGATAAACTTTGAAATCTATTATCTAGTAGTGTAGGTGAGAGGAACAACTTCAACCCACTTGGTAAAGTACTCTGTAGCAGCCTGGATGTATTTATGGCCATTGGATGAATTAGGGAAAATTTGGCCAACAAGGTCAAGACCCTAGCGTGAAAAGGGCTAAGGAGTGATGGTGGGTTGGAGTGCTTGGGAGGGAGCGTGTATCAAATCGCCATGCTGCTGACAAGGTACACACTTCTTCACATAGTTATAGGCATCTTTCTCCATTGTAGGCCAGTAATATCCAGTGCGTAACAACTTCTTGGCCAATGTAAGTCCACTAGAATGAGCCCCGCAGATTCCTTGATGTACCTCCTCTAGGGATGTTTGTGCTTCATCTGAATTCAGACACCTTAAAAGAGTTCCTCAAAATGCTTTCAGTAAAGGGTATCAACGAGGATTGTGTATCGGGAAGTTCAGCGAATGAAGGTTTTACGTTGATTAGGAGTTAAAGTAAGTGGGGTATGTCCATCATGCAAGTAGGAATATATCTCTTGGTACTACGGGGAATTGGGATCAGCAATTTCACACACCATTTCAGAATTCAACGTGTCATAGGCAGGGACTGTAAGATTCTCAACAAGAAACTCACATCGTGCACTGTGTTCTAGCATAGTGATCAGAGACCCAATTGTTTCCATAGCATCTACTGCTTTGTTATTGGTGCAAGGGATCTATTGAAATGTTAGGTCGGTAAAATGTGTCTTGAGATCTTCAACTATACAGCGGTAGAGAAGCAGCTTGTCATCCTTTGTTTGATATTCATCCATAACTTGTTTGATAACCAATTGTGAATCACCAAGCACCAATAACGTGAGAATCTGCCAATGTATGGCCTGTCGAAGTCCAAGTACAAGGGCTTCATATTCTGCAATATTATTGGTACAAGGAAATTGTGACTTGAAAGACTTAGGAATGAGATCCCCTTTTGGTGTAACAAACAAAATTCCTGCCCCTGATCCTTTCTGAGTGAATGATCCATCAAAATATAGCTTCCATGGCGAACTTGGGGCAAGATTTAAAACTGATTCATCTGGAAAATCCATGATTAGAGGGTGTTTACCATCAATAGGTACTTCAGCTAACTGATCTATAATCACTTGTCCTTTGATGGCCTTTCGATCCACATAAACAATGTCAAATTCACTAAGAATCATAACCCATTTTGCTGTACGTCCAGTAAGAGCAGCACGTGCCAAGAGATACTTGAGTGGATCAATTTTAGCAATGAGATGAATTTTATGATTAAGCATATAATGACGTAGCTTCTGCGTACAAAAAACAATGGCTAAACATGCTTTTTCAATTAAGGAATAATTCAACTCATAGCCAATAAGAGTTCTACTGAGATAGTAAATTGCTCGCTCTTTGTCGGTATCATCTAATTATGCCAGGAGGGCTCCCAAAGTGACCTCTGTAGTAGATATGTACAAAATCAAAGGGCGACTAGCAACAGGTGGCACTAACACTGGTGGATTAGCCAAATAAGCTTTTAGTTTCTCAAATGCATTTTGACACAAACAATCCCATTGAAACTTGACATTATTGCGTAGAAGATGGGAGAACGGATGCACTTTGTCAGCCAGTTGTGACATGAACCTTTTTATTGATTGTAGTTTGCCTTGTAAACTAAATAATTGCTTCAATTTTTTGGGTGGTGGCATCTCTAGGATTTCTTTCACTTTCTTTGGATCCACTTCTATTCCACGACGTGATACAATGTATCCCAACAGCTTACCAGATTGTACCCCAAAGACACACTTTTTGGGATTTAGTCTAAGCTTATATTTCTCTATTCACTCAAAGATGGTAGTAAGGATAGGGATATGAGATTCCCTTGTTTTGGATTTGCCTAAAAGATCGTCCACATAATCTTCCATGATAACATGCAATAGGTCATGAAAGATGGTAGTCATTGCTCGTTGATAAGTAGCTCCTGCATTTTTAAGACCAAAAGGCATCACTTGATAATAGAAAGTGACCCAAGGTGTTGTGAATGTGGTCTTGTGCTGGTCTTCTGGTGCTATCTTGATCTGATTATAACCTGAGAATCCATCCATAAGTGATAACATTTCATGTCCTGCCGTCAAATCCACTATAATGTTAATATTAGGTAGTGGAAAATCATCCTTGGGACATGCAAGGTTGAGGTCTCTGAAATCAGTGTAGATACGAATGCCCCTAGTAGGATTACCTACTGGTACAATATTAGAAACCCATTTAGGATAGTCAATTGGTCTGATTACCTCGGCATCCAGCATCTTCTGAAGTTCTACTTTGACTACTAATGCAACTTGAGGATGCATCTTGCGAAGCTTCTGCTTGACAGGTTTTGCATTTGGATTTACCGCAAGATGATGCATGACGAGATCTATATCAAGCCCAGGCATGTCTTTGTAAGTCCAGGAAAAGTTGATTTTGTGCTTATGTAAAAATGGTGTCATGTCTTTCTTTTCTTGATCACTGAGAGAAGCTGCAATGTAAGTGATATGTGGATTTTCTTCTGTGCCAAGGTTGATTGGAATGCTATCTTCAATGATCATAGAGGACACTTCTACTTCTGATGATATAAATGGAAAGTCAATTTCTCCCTCCTCTAGCACCTCAGAAAGGTTTTCACTAGAGGAATAATCCTTTATTTTTTCTTTTTCTTCATCCTTAGGTGCTTGCGAGAGGTTTTCACCAGAGGATGTATTTTTATTTATTTTTATTTTTATTTTCTTTTCCATTTTTGTGAATGAGAGAGTTGACTTGGCTACCAAAGTAGGCTTGTTCACTGTAGTGTATATGATATTCATGTTCTTGGAGATCTTTAAGTCCAAAGAGGGCTAAAACTGCCACATCCAAAACACATATATCCAAAGCTGGTGGTGAGTCTTGCTGATCCCAGTCAATTAATTTAGGATTTGTGAGGAGTAAATGAGGGGACAAAAGGTCAACTTGGGTAATAGTGAGGACATGGTGATTATCAGTTAGGTCATCTTCAATGTATTGGAAAGGGATTTCGAAGAACTCTTCCTCAGTGTCTGATTCAGAGGTAGCTAGACAATAATCCTTAGCGAAGTTAGTCTTAGTTTCTATGGAACCTAATGCATGTCCTTTAGGATAACCATTAGCTATTATGATTTTCTTCTTCCCTGTTTCATTAGCTCCAAGACCGGTACCATGATATCCCATGTTTTCAACAATGGGAGTAACTTTAGGATACTTTCCTTTGGGGAAAGTTACAGGGTGTTCTTCTTCATCATTATAGAGCCAATCAAGGACACTATATTCCATGTGTTCATCTGATAAAGACCCCCAATGTTCAAAAATAGTTGACTTTCAGTGCATAAGTGCTTTATCCTTAGAAATGGGTACTGGTGATGGTCTCCCATAAGACTTTGGAGACAAGGGGAGTTTCCCAACACATAAGGCACTTTCAAATTTATACTCTCCCATACCTTGGTCTGTGAATGTTGCCTTTGCTTTAGATGAGGAAGGTTGGTCTTTAGTAGCTTTGTCCTCAGTAAACTTTTCTTTTCCTTTGGGTTCCTCAGTTGATGTTTCTGATGTCTTTTCTAAAACAGGGGGTTCTTGATTGGAATGTCGGCCAAATTCATTCAACGGACAATAATTAGCTTGTTTGCCTTCCAATATTTTGCAATATTGAAAGGGCTCAAGATCTCCAGGAATTATGATTTCTCTACCATGATGTGGGAACTTCAGACACTGATGATAGGTAGAGGGTACACCTTTGATAGCATGTATCCATGGATGTCCTAGCAAGATGTTATAAGGTAAATCAAGATCTAGTACATGGCAAACAGTTTCAATCAGGGCCGGGCCCACTTGTAAGGGCAATGTGATCATGCCCTTGCTTTCACATTCTCTATCATCATAAGCTTTTATTGTAATTCTCTTGTCTTTATCAATGAGGTCCTCAGAAAGACCAATGTTATGAATCATTTTCAATGTGCACAAATTCAAGCCAGATCCACCATCTATAAGGATTCTTTTGACTCTTGTGGAGCGGATTTTGCCTTCTATATGGAGGGATTTATTATGATTAGGATCGGGACCACTAAAATCCTTATCAGTGAAAACTAGATGTTCTTGCACAACTAAGTTCCCTATCATGGCTTTGAATTGTGTAGCATTAATGTTCTCAGGAACATGGGACTCGTTTAGATCTTTATCAAGGACTTCTCTATGGATTGGTGATGTTGTCAAGAGCTCTAGAATGGATATCTATGCAGGTGTCTTTCGTAATTGGGCCAACAAGTCAAAATGCAAGGCAGGTCGAGCAGCAATAGATGGTGCAGCTGGTGGATTTGCAGATGTAGAAGGCTTATCAGCAGCTTGAACAATGACTCTAGGTCTTCGTGTAGTAGCATTACAATCAGCAGCTTTGAGTTTTATGGTATTAACATGCATGTCAACTTCTTCAATGTGGCCACAAAGGGAATCAAACCCAAAGATATCATTTTCATCTAGACTCCCACATGTTTGATCATGGCCTGTAATGGTATTGGTAGAATAGTCATAGGGAATGGCATTTGATGCATTGTTTTGATTATGAGGTGGGAAAGGTTGATTATAGACCTTGAGTTTCGCATTAGATCAGGACGCATTCTGACTCTCAACCTCAATTTTCCCATCTTCAATGAGATCTTGCACAAAGTGTTTGAGCTTCATGCATTTCTTGGTATCATGTCCCTTGATGCGATGATAATCACAATAATCATTATCTCTATACCAAACAAGTTTCGGTTGGTTCTCATCAAAAGGTCGAGTATTTGGGTAAACTATCATTCCTTGATCTGCGAGTTGTTTGAAGATCACATTTAAAGGCTCTGCTAAAGCTATGAATTTTTATCACTGTCAATTGTCATTGTTATTATTGTTGTTATAGTTGTTGCGCGGGAATAAGAATGATTGATTACGCGGTTGCTGATTATTCTGATTGTTTTGATTCTGATTGTTGTTTTGATTCTGATTGTTCTGATTGGGCTAATTTTGATTCTGATTGTGGTTGTTGTTGCGGTACTGATTTTCACTCTGATTGTTATTACGATTGTTTTGATTGGTATTATTGGATGCTTGAACATTTTGAACATGCTTGGCATCAGTCACTCCATCATTGACAACTCCTTTGTTCTTACTCCAAAATTTTGGTTTATCACTATTGGAAGGAGTATAATGTTTGATGGTACCTCTTTGTAAAAGGCCATCTTCAATGTCCTTTCCTTTCTTGACAAGGGCTTCAAAGGTATCAGGTGAAGCCATCTTCATTTGGAAGGACATCTCAGAGATTAAATTCTTTGTGAAGATGTCAATTAAGTGATTATCAGGTATTTTCCATGGCATGCGATTTGCAATATGTCTCCATCGTTGTAAGAAACTAGCAAAGGTTTCTCCATTATTTTATTTAGTGTTACACAAATCGCTGAGTGTTGCTTGATGCTCAATGTTATACAAATATTGTCCAACAAACTTCTCTGCAAGGTTAGAGAAGGTAGAAATTGACCCATAAGGAAGGGCCATGAACCATTTCAAGGTTGCGCCTCCAAGACTCCTAGTGAAAAGTCTTTTCAAATAGTTCTCATTATAAGAAACCTCTTGACATGCAATATAAAATTCCTTGAGATGTTGGAGAGGACATGTTTCTCCCTTGTATTTTTTGAATTTAGGTATCTCAAAGTTTGGTGGGAATGGTTGCACTGTGATAGACTTGTCAAACGGGTAGGGACAAATTTCTTCAAAAGAAAACTCCTTCTTACCCCCACTCTGTAAACCTTGTACAATACTTTTGAGCTCATTGAATTGTTGGGTGAAATCAGGAGTACTTTATGTGAAAAATGGGGGTACATAACCTCCACCTCCTCCAAATTGTGCAGCTAAAAATCCCATGGAGGTCATACCAATCATCGGAGGAGGTATATATTGATAGGCTTGTGATGTATTGTTTGCGTACATTTTTGCCCCCATTGCTTGAAACAAGGAGGACAAGGGCATGGAAACTTGCCCTATGTTGTTGACATTAGCACTTTCTCCTTGAGTTGTTGTCGTTTGAGTGCTATTGTGTGTAGTATTGTTTGGTAAAGCACTTATGATTTTCTAGATTTGTTTAGGTGTCAACTGGGGTATTGATACGGTTGCTGATACAGGTGCTGATATTGCTATTGATATAGGAGGTTCGCTAGCAGGTCTTTTACCAGTGTCATGCGATGATGTAGTGTTTGATGTAGAAGCCATGGCTGCTGAAGTGGCCGTAGTGGCTTTGGTGACATTTCTGGTAAGGAGAGTTTCATCAAAGTCTTCAGGAACTGTGACACCATTATGAATGAGATTCAGAAATATCTCATCACTGTTATGCAATATGGCCTTCTCGACCATTTCCAAATTGTAGGGGTCTCTAAGGAAGTCAATCACTTGATTGGGTCTTTCATCTTGGTCCACTAATTTTGTTTCCTCAGCCACTTCCTCAGCTCGTACCCCACTTCCATGAAAATAATGGGTGGCAAATGGGTTCTCTTCACGATTAGTGTTGGATGTTGTTCTCCTCATGTCTCTGGCTTGGGATCGAGTGACAACCATACAATAGTAGAAGAATGAAAGACAAGGAGATATGGAAGATGAATTAGAGCAAAGATATTTGATTTGATTGGATTGGATTTTATTTGATTGATTGATTGATCGATTAAATGATTGGTTGATTGATGATTGATTTGATTTGATTGAAGACTGATTTGATTGATTGGATAATTGAGTTGATTGATTTAAAGGTTTTTGAGACAAAACCTAAGCATGTTAAACCTTATGATGATACAAACACAAAGGATTTAAAGCAATATCTATTCTACTTGAAGATGGACTTGTGATCTCAAGCAAAATGGGATATCACTAAGGGATTTAAATTACTTGAGATAGACTGATGGTCTACAAGCAATATTGTGTTTGTTTGAGGATGAAGGTTCACAATACTCTGATTAAGGTCTTTCAACCTAAAGATTTGATTTGATTTTGATTTAATGCTCCAAAGAAAGGATGATGATGGAAGATGTGGAAGAATGATCCAGAAGCCAGGTGTTACCTAATCGTATTGTTAAAGTGTGACAAAAGATCTATTGAGGGAAAACTTGGCCATGAACTTGCAAACGATATCATTGTAAATGATTTTGTCAAGCTTTTCATGGTGTTCAATACCTTATTTGATAGATGTTGCAATGTGCTGGAATTCCTTGGATTTACGGGTGGTTTCCTTTTGCTCTCTAAGGACTGAAGATGTAGGAAGTTTGACCTTCTTGTGCTTCTTAAAACTAGTCATGTCATGGAAAAATTAATTTTGGCCAAGTGGATGAATGATTTAGGACAAGTGGTTCTAGGGTCTTGTAGATGATCAAATTTTGATTATCTTGGCCAATTTTTGAAGCTCACTATTTTCAAGCGGAGACAGAAGTCTCAGATGCAGACGATAATCTTTGCAGATGATGATCTGCACAGACGGTGATCTGCATAGACAGTGGATACAGATCGGAGAAGACTGACTAAGACTAAGGTAGTGTGTTAAAATTTTGGGCATATTTTTGATGTTCAGTTTGATTTTGGGCAAATTGTTCGATGGCAAGAACTGATTTTAAGCACAAGCAAACCAGAAAATAATAAACACACGTCTCAAAACAATCCAACAAGGGATAAAGAAACCTTGAGGGATACAATCACATGTGACATTAAGGGATTTTTTCCTAGCTTTGCAATATTCTGATTGTGTATGTTCAAGTGATTCTTTCAAACCACTTATATTTTCACTAGGTCTAGCACATCGAAAGATAGTTCAAACAGTAGCTACCTTAGGAATTTGGCTTCACATGAAATATTATAGGCTCATTGCTTGGTAGTCCTTCAGCTCACACAACATGTCACCCCCAGAAGGGCGCCCATGTTTTTTCCTTTTGCCAGGTATTGTCACCGTGCTACGAGGATCTCTTTCGCAACATAATACCCTAGAACACGTATGATGGGAATCTTGGGGGGAGATTCTTCCCTCCCCTTGCACTATAATAAATAACCATTCGGAGGTGAACTAGGTAGGCTACTACTTTATGGTTTCTAGTAAGGTTTTGTGGCATCCCTGCAATCGGTTTGTACAACGTGAGACACTTAAGTCTCTAGTTCAACCATGCCAGTATGCTAAGGATATTCACTCAGTATGGACTACCATTGAATACGACCCGCCTGAGCTTGAAGGGATAAAGCGAACCTTTAGGTCACACCTTATTTCTATACCGGCTGAAGGGATTACCGGTTTGAGGTTGTCCTCTAAAGGGGAAGCGCTCCCTTTAGATAGGCCTCTCTAGAGGCTTGATTAAGCTAATCTTTCTCTTCACCCAAGATCCACGAAGGCGAGGGGAGAGTATACGACTATAGTTTAATCAAAGCATCACTTAAATTAAAGAGATTTAAATTAAAGACAAATAGCTCAAAAGAAGTGTTAAGAAACACTTCTTCAAACACACCAAAAAGAGTTCATTCCAAATTGAACCTATTTAAGAGCAACTAAGTGTTTTCTACCTAAGAAAAAGACACAATAGTATGGTTAATCATTCAGGTTCAATTTATTTCTCACACAGCAAACAAAAAGCTTAGAAAGTGTGTTCATTTGCCTTATGTCATTCAAGATTTGTGAGGTTCATTCCCTTTACATTCAAGATTGAGTGAAGTTCATTTTACCCAAAATGCATTCCAAAATAAGTGTTTAAACATACAAGTTCATTAATATCCTTCAAAAACATAAATCACAAAACCTGCATGCACTGGTTAGTAGTTTAGAATGTCAAACATGTTAAAAAACACAAGTTTCAGAAAATAGGCGTAGACAGTGGATTATCGTAGACGGTGATCTGCGTAGATGGTGATCTGCGCAGATGGTGATTTGCAGAAACGGCAGAATACCTGTGCAGACGACAAAGAACACAGTCAGATTTTTATATAAAATAAGCAGACTTATTAAAATTGAAAAATAATATTTTTATCAACTTTGTCAGCATTTAACTCTTAAAAAATCTATCTCTGTCAGAAACCCAAGAGTTAAAAATACAGAAAATGAATAAAAATAGTTTTTAAACCACAGTTTTATAAATCACTTTTAAGCAGGCGGAGACGGTGAAGATTATGCGCAGATGACCGAGTTTTGCAAAGGACTGAGTTTCAGAGACGGTGATCGGCGCAGACGGCGACTCTAGAGCGGAGATGGGTCTGCGTTAGAGTTCTCTGAACTACGAAAAATTCTACAAAAATGTTAGAAAAATAGGGATGTGGGTCCCACCGGGCATGCCAAAATGTATGCAATGAAACCTAACCTGTTGGGAGCACGTTCAGACATGCAAACGTTAGATATAAATATTAAGTAACAACATCATACATATCTAAAGCATACTATTAAATAACAAGTAGAGATTCATCACAATTTCTGATGAGCCAAACAAGTGCACCCAAGCCTTATTGATTTTCTCTTAGAGAGATTGTGGGTGTGCTCTCCCAACACAATATATTAAATCCCACTATTGATAACAATGCAAGCTAAAAGTGTGAAGAACTTCAAGAACAAGTATGAGGAACTTGTCTCAAAGCCATCACAATGATTTGATGAATGCAAAAGATATACTATGATGAAGATTCAAAGACTAAGCTAAGATGATATGCATGAGACAATAGAAATAAGTTCATTTGCCATTATCCTAACATGTAATTTCTAAATTCAACTATAAACTAATGAGCATGAACATAAAATGCACTAAGAATTTCTAGATTTATACTAGCATGATAACAATGCATAAAATGAGATATGCTTTGCTCTTGAGAAAGGCCTCTATTTATAGAGTTTTTGGAGGAGAGAGAGGGCTTGGATGAGGTGGAGCTCATATGGCATCCACATAGGTGCCACATGAGGGACACATAAGCCATGTAAGAGGCCCTTTTTTCTCACACATGTGTGAGCAACTTTGGATGTGATGGGTCAAAGTGTACTTAAAGTACACATGTGAAGGATCTTGTAAGAAGGTGTAAGAGGGTGTAAGAGTTTGGGCCAATGAGACACTTTTGGAAAGTGTAAGAAGGTGTCATCATAGGTGTAAGAAACCTTGTTGGCACCAAATAA
>MU225029.1:1643686-1657650 GCA_018584345.1 Thuja plicata | reverse complement strand
AAGGGAGATGAATCATATTTAATTAAATAGATAGAAGAATATAACAAATATAATTAATTAAAATTAACTATAATGTTATGGGAATATTAATTAAATTAATATAAGGATGATTTTGGACGTCTACAGTACCATCATTATGAATTTCATCTTGAGTAGTGCACATATCTTGCAAAGTAACATTAAGAAATTTAGAGATAATTTCCTCTTCTTGTTCAAGAATATCATCAACATGAGAATAAGAATCATCAAATTGCATTGCATAATAAGGAGAGAGCATATACTCACTTTGAGTAGGAAGATAATAATCAAGAGGGTTATTCCAAGAGTAGCCTTCATCATAATATTCATCCCAAATAGTAGTATCATCATAGTGAGAATTAGACATCCCATAACGAATAGCAAAAGTTTGACGAGTGTTATGATTATGAGAATTTTGAGTATTCGGATTAGATGACTTCTCATGTTTAAGTTTCTTAAAACAAGTATTGATCACATGACCATCTTTCTCACAATAATTACAATGAGGTCTATTAGAATTGTTATAATAACCATTATTATGATTATGATTATTAGATCTATTATTATGAGATCTAGACATGAAAGCATGTTCATTAGATTTGATGGAGCCAAATTGAATTAACTTAGCCTCTTCTTGATGTAAAAGTTGTTGAAAGATAGCATAAGTTAATTGAGATGCTAATAAAGGAAGAGCTAATTGAGAATGTATATTAGTTATAAATTGCTGAAATTATCTAGGAAGGCATTTTTTTAAAATGATATGAATTAACTGAATTTCAGATAAAGTAACTCCCAAACTAGTTAATTGACTTCGAAATGAATCAAACTTAAGTAAAAAATCATCCATAGTTGAGAAATCCATATACCTGAGATCCTCCAATTAATCTTGGAGTTGAATCTTTTGAGATTCATTAGCGCTATCAAAAGTGTTTTGCAAAATCGCCCAAGCTGCATGTGCTTCAGTACAATGGGCAATTAAGACATATAAATCTAGATTTAATGAAAGACCTATAAGGCCAAGAGCCTCATCATTTTTATCATTCCATTCATTTTTTACTACTTGAGGAACAATGGGAGGAGGAACGGAAGTGGGGTCAGTTGCAACGTCAATGATATGTTGGAAATGAAAGATAAAGCTCATATGAGTCTTCCACACATGATAATTGGAAGTACTTAATTTAACTTCTAGGATTAAAGCTGACATAATGAAATAAAATAAACTAAAATACAAGTTGCAGAATATAATAATGAACTTAGAAAGCCAATTTAATGCAATTAATAAATACCAATATGCAAGAATTATTAAATATTAAAATAAATTTAAATTTCTTGATTAATTGATAAAACAAATTTTAATTGCAGTTAAATGATGAATTAGCAATGGAATTAAGTTTATAATGTTAAACTGGAAATGGATACTAGACAATTTTAGAAAATATGAAGTGAGAGAAAATGTATAACAGATTAAATTTTTTGTTAAAAATTAAAAATAATTTTAACGATTAAACTTAAATGGTTAAAAAATAACTTAGAAAAATAGAATAATAAGCAAGTATTATAAATAAAGAAAGGAATCTACAAATTAAATCAACCACAATCCTGCATAAGAAGAAGATCCCTACATTGATATGATTAAAAAACCATTATGATGCAAGGAATATGATGAAGAAAACATAATTATGTTGAACTAGCAGTAATTAACCTGCAGAAAAGAGCCAAAAGAGCCAAAAAGAGGGTTAGAATATAAAATTATATTAACAAAAAAAAGTTAGAAAATGATGAGCCTGTAGCTTTATATATAAAAAATGATTATCCTGCATAAAAATGTTTAACCTGCAAGAAAATAATGATATAAAAGACAAAAAAAATAACTCCTCATAAGCCACATGAGGGGAGGAAAAAGAATAGCAGAGAGGAATGATAAGTTTGGAAGACCAAGCTGCAAAAAATAGTGATAGGAGGGTAGCGTGGAAGGCTGGGAGGCAAAGATTACAGGCTGTGGGAGCAGCAAGAGAGAGGACAAAGGGGAAAAAGTAAAGTTGCGAGAGCAGCAAGGCTATGTGAGCAGCAGGTTGGAGGGGCAGAAATGAAATTAAAAAATGCAGTCTCTATTGAAGAGAAGATAATATACGGGGTAAGAACTGAAGTGAAGGAAGGAGCACAGGTGATTATTTTGTACCTGTTGCATTTTAAAAAAAGGGAGGGAGAGGGAGTTGTGAGAGAAGCTAGGCTGCGTGAGCAGCTAAAGGAGAGGAAACAGTTGGAGAAGGCGGGTTCTCTCTATGGGAGAAAGAGAGAAGCGAGGGAGAAGAAAGGAGACTTATATCTAACTCAAATACAATGAAGAAGCTTTGCCAGATCAAGGAGAAATTAAGCATAAAGTTAAAGAGAAAGGATATGAGAAAGATATAAACCACGAAATGAAATAGAAGCTGTGAAGATAAAATACAGACAAATTACGGGGACCATAACTTTTAAATGCACCGTTGGATGTTTCTAAATTTTTAATATATTTTAAAAACCTAATTAGCTAAAACTCCACTGAAGCGATTGACCAAATTATTTATATTTTGAAAGTTATTAATGACTGAGTGTAGATCTATAAAATTGTCTTCAAAATGATAGTCACAGAAAAGTTTAAATGGTTTGCATAAAAGAAATAATATAATAACATAGATTAAAAATAGAGATATATAATCTTGCAGAGAAATATGCGTGAATGACCTGCAAAGCGTTAGAAAGATAGATTTCTAAGAATAAAATACAGGGATATATAAGAATAACAGAGATGAGCCTGCACCAAATGTTAGAGAAATAGATTAAGAAATTGATTTAAAGATAAAGTACAGAATACACAAATCTGAAAATCCCTTGTGGTTGTCTGACATAGAGTAAAGAGGACCTAGAAAAAAAACTATAAACTGGGGAAACAATAAAAATTGGGTTTGGCGGTGAACCGGCCAAACCCAAAATAAAATTCAAAAAATCTGCAATAAAAGTTAGATTGAGAAATCCTGCAAACAAGAGTTATATTTCTCCTTCACAACCAAAATATCTTTCACTTATTCCTGCATGCACACTCAAAATAAGGATTAAACCAGCTTTGATACCATGTTAGAAATATAAAGTAAAATGAAAAAGATAGGGAAAGAATCCAAGAGAGTATGCAATGGAAAAGATTTACCAAATGTAGAGAGAGAGACAGAGAGATTTTCTTTCAATAGATCAACCACAAGTACACCAAAATGCTCCAAGAACCAAGGCAAGAACACAAGGATTTGGAAGGGGTAAAACAAGAAAAGCCCCTTGTGAACAATATGAATATGGCTCAAAGCCTAAAGAATGAGAGCAATAAGCTCATTACAATATTGCAAGAATGAGAATGAGAGAAGAGAGAAGAAATCCAACTTAGAATCCCTATGAGAACCCTAGAACCCTAAGAAGTATGTGAGAATGATCTCTTATGCAGAGATGAGTGGAGGAGTTTGCATGTAACTCCCATAGTCTATGTGTGCCACATTCACATTTGGTGTGTGCTATCTGTAGGAATCCTGTTAAGGAGGAATATCTAAATTCCTTAATAAAGGAATTACAAATAATATGACATGTCCTTGGTATATCTTTTAATTACATAGTTACCAAGGAAAGATTAATTCTAACAATTATTAATATTAATTTCCCTTTTGTTCATCTAACTATTAAATTTAATCAATTAAATAGTTTCAATGTTAGTATTTATCAATAAATCTTAATACTATCCTAATGTATTTTATTTAAATACATTTTCCCCACAAAATCCCTTTTTAATAAGAATCCTCCATATCCCTAATTCTTCTAAGCTAGGATTTATTCATACTAGCTCTTGAATTTCTTCTTTTCATCCTATCTTGCATTCATAGTTGCATTGCATTGGGGATCCACTCCATTTGTGTTTGAGAGAGCACATTCACATCAAATCTAAAAGAGAAAATCAAACAAGTTATATAGGGTGCAATAGGTTGTTTTAGCTCAATCTGATGTTATGAAGATTTCTTGTTGGTTCTTGCTTATTTCATGATTTATATGTGCTAACCCGCTAATGTTTTATGTTTAAGCTTGCTCCCAACAGGTTGAAGATTTCCTCATACTACACCAAGAAATATTCATTGATATTAATGATTTATATACTTTTCAATGGATCATAATAGGAAAATAACAACTAACTGGAAACCAACTAACTATCTATGCTCAACTGCACTTGGAGAAAACAAAACTGAAACTGAAACAATGTGCTACAATGTGCTTGGAGAAAATAAAACTAAAACTAAAATAATGTGTTGCAGCACTTGGAGAAATCAAAACTAACCTACTATATACAAGGGTAAAACATCACCTCAATAGTATATTTTGAGATGAATCCCATTAACTGGGATTGGTAGCTATTCTCCATCAAGATTAGATAGTTTAAATACATTATGTGTCTTGCATCCTATGATCGCAAATGGGCCATTCTAGATGGCATCAAACTTTTTCTTATTTTCAGACCTACTTTTTAACTCATCCCATTTGAGAACCAAATCACCCTCATTGAAAACTCTTGGGAGAAACTTCTTGTCAAATGTTTTCTTTATCTCTGTATGATGATTCTCTAAATTTTGAAATGTTTTCTTCCTTATCTCTTCTAATTCAATCAACTTGAAAAGTCTCATTTTCATTGGGTATTCTTGCATTAAGTGCATCTCTTTAATTCATAGTTTTCAATTCAACCAAAATGAGAAACCTTGCCTCTCTACCATAGACAAGCGTGTTTGGAGAATTACTTGTTGATCTCTTTGGTGTAATTCTATCAGCCCATAAGACCAATTTCAACTTGCTATACCATTCTCTCTTATTGTCTTCAATAGTCATTTTGATGATCCTAATCAGATTCTTATTGGTAGATTAATATTGTCCATTACCTTATGGTTAATAATTGGATGAAGTACTCAAAAATATGTTGTGTTTAACCACCCATTTAGTCACTCATCTACCTATAAAAGCTAAAGCATTATCAGATATAACCGAATCTGGAGTGCCAAACCTTTCTACAATATCTTCATAAAAGTTCAAGACAACACTCTCATTTTCCTCCTTTAAAACTACAACCTCTATCCATTTTGTAAAATAATTTGTGGCTATAAGTATCCATCTATGTCCTATACTAGAGGGAGAATTAATGGGACCAATAAAAGAAATTCTCCACTTCCTAATTTTTTTTTCAACTTTAATTGGATGCAAAGGTAAAGTTGCTAACCTTTGTTTGTTAGAAAAATAGTACATTTCTTACATTTTCTTACCCATGAAAAATAATATTTATATAAGATGGGCCAAAAATACCATCTCTCATTATTTTAAGAGTTGTAGTCCTTGGTGCAAAGTGGCCACCAACTTCTCCATCATGAAATTCTTCAAGAATTTTATCAATCTAATATGATTCTACACACCTTAATAAAATAACATGATAATTTCTCCTATATAGACTTCCATCTAAATTGACACAATGAATTTCTTGAAGTCTAAAATACCTTCATTTTACATTGTCTAGGCCTTGAGGACACTCACTAGTTTGAAGTCAATGCTTCATTTCTTGAATCCAACTGGATGAGGATGCTAGTACAATAGTTTCATCTATATTTCCTTGAATTACCTAGTCAATGTTATCTTCATCTTTTTTTCTTCTAATTGACCAACAAGATGTTCACATAAACCCTTGGCTCTAACTATCTTATTTACCTTAATTTGAACACCATATTCCATACCTTTTTTTATCCATACAACCATCTTATCATTTAAATATTTATTCAATATAAATTCTTTAATACTTGGAAGTGCAACCATGAGATGAATCTTGTTTAAAACCAAGTGTTTAAACTTTTTAAGACTTATAATGACAACTAATACTTGTTTTTCAACAAATGTGTACCTTTTCTCATATCCTTCCAAAAATTTTCTGAAGAATGCAATTTTTTTCTCCTATTCGTCAACATTTTTCTAAACCAACATAGCTTAAATTGTACCAGCATTCCCAAACGCATATAAAATGAAATCTTTAGAAACATTTGAGTTAACAAGAGTTGGTTTTTTAGGATGTTCTTATTTTACCTCTTTAGAACTCCTCTTACCTTCTTTTGACAAACTTAAACCTACATTCTTCTTAAGAATTTGAGTCATTGGTTCAGAAGGGATGCAATATTAGGAATGAATCTTCTAAAAAAGCTGATTCTTCCTAGAAACATTTGCAAGCCTTTCTTATGATATGGAAAAGGTAATGTGAGAATTGCACTTACTCTTTCAAGAGCTATTATTGTACCTTGCTTGAAAACAATACGACCAAGCAATTTACCTTCAAGAACAACAAAGATGCACTTCTTTGGATGCAGTGAAACTCCATACTGTCTACATCTAGATAAAAAATTCCTTAGGTTCATGAAATGTTTATTAGAATTATTTGAAAATACAATTATATCATCAAGATAAATAAGTACAAACTTATTAAGTAGACCATGGAAATCCATTTCTATATCTTCTTGGAAATTTGTTCCAACATTTGATAAACTGAATGAAATTTTTCTGTAAGCCATGGTTCCCCACTTTGTAGTAAATATTATTTTAAACCGATCTCCCTCTGACCAAAATTTGATTGTAATATGAAAAACCATCTAATAATGAGATTTTGTTAGAATGTAAAACATATTATAAAATCTGCTCCATTGAGGGGAAATATGATTATATTTAACATCTTATCCATTCTGATGTCAACAATGACTTCTCCCACAAGCGCAGTCCATCCTATGCGTGCTACCCTTCTTGTGCATTCTACTTAGGGTGCAAAGCTTGATTCATGCCCAGCTGCACATACACCTTCCACTGTGATGCCTCCTGCTCCTCGTGCTCTCCCTGCGTGCTCTGTTCCATCAGGGAAAGTGTGGAGGAAGGTGCCAAATGTGACTGTAGCTAGGGCTATTGTGGATGACACTTTGTGCTCTTCATCTCTTGGGACTTATGGTCTTTCTCTAAAGGCCTCTTAGGGGCCAGTGGAGTCTTTTTCTAATATTGTGTGCAAGTGGACTATGGTTGAGAAAGAACTTATATATAGTTTCTACTCCAGTTCCAGTGTGTGGTTAACTCTCTATTAAGCTTTCTTCTAAGGCTGATGGGGATTTGGTGAATAATTCTGATATCTTTAAGTCTCACGGGTTGATTTTCCTTTTTTAGGGATTCTAGCCTAGCCTCCCCCAACTGCATGACTAGGTCTCCCAAAAACGAGCACCAAAATACCAGGTATTGTTCATATCTTTCCAATGGGAAAATTGTTTTTCATTGAAAAGTTTGATAATGCTGAGGATTGATCTAAGATCCTGTGTGATTACTTTTTTTGCTGGGAGGATGAAAAATTTATGCTTATGGTAAAGCCTTGGCACCCAGATTTCAATCCTTGATCTGAAGTCTTTAGTAAGATCCCTATATGGGTAAGGATTCCTAATGCCCCCTTCATCTTTGGCATGATTCCATCCTTGAGGAAGTGGGTGAGGCTTTGGGGGACTTTTTATTGTTGAATCTTGATTCCTATGACATATATCATTCCACTTTTTCCCGCATCTTAGTTGAACTTGAAACCTCGAAGGGTCTCCTAGCTAAAATCAAAATTGAATAAACCTTGAGATCTTGGATCCAATAGCTTGACTATGAGAGTATTCCCTTTAGATGTTGAAAATATTTTAAGATTGGTCATATTCTAGCCCAATGTGGCTTTGATTCCAAGAAAAAGAAATCTTCTCCTTCTTGGTGGAAGGGTGCCTCCACCCAACATTACACAGTTATGAAAAGCTCCTCTCAGCTTGGGAAGGAGGATGTTACTGAAATAGGTAATCAAGTGCCTTTTTTTGTGGAGGTTGGTTCATGTCCTGATCTTCCCCTTGTTTTCTCTGCTAGGTTTGTTGTGGCTTTTGGTTATGGTCCTATGTGCCCGTCTACTGGATCTGGTCCTGCTCTTTCTCCACTGGATGGTGTCAGGATTTCTACTGGTGGGGTTGATAGTTTGGTTGGCCCCACTAGTGATTTGGTTGCTTCTAATTCTAATTTGGCAGATCTATTAATTGATCATTCTTTCACTGGGGCTAAAGTTGGTCCTGTGCTGGATGTTTTGATGAAAGATTCAATTCCATTGTTTGGTGTTGGTTCTTCAACTTTAGATTCTTTGTGCTGGCAGGATGAGGCTACTAGAGTGGAAGAAGGTTGGACCACAATTAAAGTCAAAAATTATAAGAGTTTCTCCTCTTC
This sequence comes from Thuja plicata, assembly GCA_018584345.1. Lineage (NCBI taxonomy): Eukaryota > Viridiplantae > Streptophyta > Pinopsida > Cupressales > Cupressaceae > Thuja > Thuja plicata. The sequence goes on along the minus strand of MU225029.1, from coordinate 1,649,334 downwards.
TTCTTTTGACATGACCCTTCATTCCCATAAGAAGGGGGCAAAAGGATAGTCTCTCTCCCTATGTTGCTAATTTTTAATGGTTCATCTTGTGATGCATCTTGGGAGTGTTTTTTTGGGTTCCTGATCTATTGTATGTTTGGTCATCATTCCTAGAGGTGTCCCTATAATTATCTTGTAACTTTTCTCCAACATTTTCTTTGTGTTTTGTGCGTTATCTCTTTATCTTTAGTTCTCTTGTAAAGGGTTCTGGATTCCCTTCAAAATCTATTTTTACCATAATTAAAAAAAATGATTATCTTTAAGAGAAGCTCAGTTGAGGTATCTAAATACCACATACAATTAGATCTGACTATTTTTCTTCCTCACATGTTCTAAATTTGAAACCCAAGACATGTACTTAATGGGAGAAATGATATTACCTTCAATGAACTTATTTAATTCTGATTTCATTAAGTGATCAAGCTTCGGATTTAATGGCCTTTTCTTTTTCCTTACTGATTTTTCCTTGGGTTAGATCTCTATTATATGTTGGACTAAATGGGAATCAAACCCATTTAAATCATGGTATTCCCATGAAAAAACATCTTTAAATTCTTGACAAAGTGAAATGAAAAGTTCTTGTTCTTATTTGACACATACCTTGCCAAGTTTTGGAAACTTATCTTTGAATATTTCACTAGGTTCATAATGATCTTGTTTAGCTATTTTTCTGGTTTGAGCCACTCTAACCTAATTACCAGCATTAAAAATAAACTCAAGATTAACTAGACCCTTGGGCAATTTGTTATTTTTTAGTTGTCAGATCTGATCACCATATTGATGTTGAAGCTTCTTTTGATTACCATTTGAAAACTCAACTTGTTTAATCAAGAAATTTAGAATTTGCTCATCATTTTTAAAAACTTGCCAAATTATGTTATTATCTAGTACTAATATCCTAACAACAACTTTAACATATTTGTGGGTTTCAACATATTTTAGCTCTTTTGGAATGTCAAATTATGAGCCCATGGCTGCCAACTTATCAACCTCTTTATTCTGATTTCTAGTTATTGAAACTAATTTAAAAGTATTAAATTCATCAATAAGACCCCAAATTTTGTGCTTATATAACTTCAAAAATTTAGTTTTGGTTGCATTAACATTCAATACCTAATTGACCTCTAGCTCACTATCACCAAACACTTGTAAAGTAGTAATTTTCTTCTTTCTAGCCCATTCTAGTGATGAACTATAACTGTTCATATGCTTGAAGTCATTTGTTGATATTCAACCAAGTTTTAGAAGTGATGATAAACATTATCAGTTGATGTATTCTCATTGATGTCAACTTGAGTAGTATTATGGTGGAGAACATCTATTATGTATTGAATATTTGGAACAAACAATGTTTATGTAGTCGGAAAAATGAAGAATTTTGTATACACCGAGTAGCAGTGTAAACCAAGTAAAATCCAGTGTATACCAAGTGACAGTATTAACCAAGCAAAGGATTGCCGACACAACTATTGATCAAGAAATTAATTCAAAACAAGGCCGAGTAAATGCTAAGCTAGAAATTGTTAATTTTGAGGTAAAAGATAAAAAAAATTATTTGATCAAACATTTATGTAAATTCAAGGAAGATCGGACGACGGAGATTGAAATGTGTTTTTAACACAACAGCCAAAGTTGGATCAACTGGGAAAATGAATGATGGAGATTAAGTGGCAAGATTTGAAGGATGAAAATTAAATGATACATGATGTCTATATAAGAGACAAGAGATTCATTTGTGAATATACACATGCATAGAGATGCTAAAGCATACTTGCAAAATTGATGCATGACTGATCAAGCTAGTTAAAGACAAAACCGAGTGTAATTCTGCAGACATCGCCGAGTAAACAGAGGATAACCGAGCAGAACAATGATGAAGAATGAGATGAACTCAAGTGAAAAAATTGATCAGAGGTATTATGTACTTAGAGTAGATCTAAATATCTGCAAATCAGAGTTGTATTTGAATCAAATCATTACTATATCAGTTTAACCATTGTTACAGATAAAGCTCTTAACCGGGTGGGATAGTGAATCCTTATTATTACATTCAGAGAATGTTAATTATTTTCTTGTTGACCCCATAGTGAATGCATGGTCAAGAGAGAATTGGTAGTTTTAAATCCTCTAACAAGGTTAGATTTAACAGTGTGCATTGTAATATTTAACATGGTTGGATCCTCACCAAGCTCACTTCAGAAGAGTGAAAACATTTTAGGTTACCAGTCCTAGGTGGTTTTTCCCTTAGTAGGGTTTCCACGTTAAAATCTATGTGTCAATGTGTATGAATTTTGTGGGTTTTTACTTTACACTTTATTTTATTGACCTAGACTAGTAATCACAATATTAATTTATTGATACTCGGTAGACAACTTAACAGTAAATTTTAAAATCATAGTTTATATTTCACCGAGTAGAGTTTATATTATTGGATTTGTTTTGTTATACATCTGGAGAAATTTGGTACGGTAGGATAATTTTGTGTAGGCACTGAGTCTAACTGATTCACCCCCCCTCCTCTTAGTTATTCTAACATCTAGGTCATTTACCAACACTTCATATTTTTCTATATTTTTAGTAGACTAAAAAAAATTTAAAAGAAAAATAATATCTCTCACCTTTTGGGGATATCAACATAGAACCTCCACTTTCACCCACGTTTCTTCTAGAACCATCAAAATACAACTTCCATAACTCATTAGGCTATTGTTCATCTTTTTTTTTTTCACTTTTTACAAGGTTAGGAATAGTATTTTTCTCATATATTATATAATTACCTAAGCCTGTTTCCTCCATATGAATGAATGGATCTTCTTCCTTATTCTCGACTACTCATTCATCTAAAATTATATTAGGTATACCTTCTAATGAGATATTTAGATCTTGAATAGTAAGTTGGTCTTGCTTATGGAAGGCTAAATTTGTGTTTATAATGCTAGGAGTGTATGGTTCTATGTGATCTATTGCAAGTAATTCTAATTTTATAGTCACTCTAGTACCATAAATTATTTTGAAAAATATATGTGACCAATCAGATGCAACATATCCCCCTAACTTTGCTGCAAAATCATTACTCAGACATATGGAAAATATGGTGGAAGATTAAAATAACATAAATGTCTTGTGGAATGGAGAAATTGGGACATGAATGCATGGTAAGAGTCAAATTTTTAATAACTCCGATTGTATTGATGGGTGATCCATCTAAATAAACTACCTTCTTTTCTGAAGGCTCATATGAAAAACCCAATGTATCGACTAACTACTTTGGCATAATAGAACTACTAGCTCCCAAATTTATTACAGTTATGTACTAAGAAATCACCAATAATCAGAGTAACATCAAATGGTGGCGGTTTTATCTATTTTTTTGTTGTTCACTTTCTGGATGGGATGCATTAGCAAGCAAAACTTTAGATTTCTCTTGTATAGGCTTATCCATCACTGGCCTTGCTAAATCTTCAATTATAAATTATTTTTTCCCACGTAGCTGCAATTGAAACACTAATAGGAGTCTTTTTCATATGATCTACAATATTAAAAGAAGTAAGACTAACCTTTTGTTGTCCTTTTGGAACAAAAAAATCTACTTGTGATGTAGTGTTTGTATCAATACCTTAAGTTGTTATTTGGTTCCCAATGGTTGACCCCTTGGTAAAATCTAAATGTTTTGTGCTTGTGGTGTCACAACTTTGCATTGTGTACCTGAAGAACCATTTTTAATGTATTATCAACTTATTGTTGGCCTTTATCAATTTGTTTTTCTTTGTCTAAAACCCTTTTCTTTGACCTAGTATTGGCCGCAATAGGTACATAATTCTGATTCCACCCCTTGTTGAAAGTTAGTACTACAAAATTCTTCACCCTGCCAATTCATTAAAGCTATATCAGGTTTACCTTGATCATTTTGAGAACCATGTTGATCTTGAGCCTCTTGTGGTATATTTTATTGGATTGTAGTACTATTCTAAACCATAAGAGCCTGATTCAAAAGAGCTTTTAGATATGCAGTCCAATCATGTCACTAATTATAGGTAAAACACCAATTATATTATTGTGCCATATTAGTTTTCCTAGGTACAATTTCCTTTGAATAAATTGGAATATTAGGATTATAAATATGATTGGGTCAATAATTATTATTCATCCTTTGGCCCTTGTTATCAACTTGATATATAGGCTTATTCTGTTGATATAGGGCTTGATATGACCTATTATCCACAATTTGCTTCTTGAGATTGACTACCTCATTTCCTATATTTCTCAACATATCTTTAATCACTAAAATATCTTAAGGTGGTGCTTTAAAACAAGTCTCTTGGGTTGTAAATTGAGTATTAAAGGCTGAAAATGATAGGACAACAACTATGGTAGGAATAACTATTGAAGACAATTATTTACTTGTGTATTGTCATTGATGTTACACAAATGTAGTGATGTTACACAAATTTCTAAATCTAAGCGAGCATAGTCAGTGTATGTTGAGCTCTCTCGAGCATTGAACAAGACTCCAATATCAGCCAAGTGATTTGCAGTATTAGCCGAGTTCAATCGAGAAATAAAGTAAGTTTAGTTTCAGCCGGGTAACAGTCGGGCATCGAAGGATTACAGTGTTAATCGAGTTATGCATTTAATGTCAGCTAACTTACAACTATTTACACTTTATGCTTAATTGATTAATTGCAATCGACAAATTTTAGTTTTATTGTTTATTTGGAAGGGTATTCAAGCCCACTTGACAATGCTTATCATATATAAACAAGGTCAAGTTTGTATTGAAGATGTGGTAGAGTTTTTCATAAGAAGAGTCAAGGTGAAGTAAGAAGGAATTCTGATTAAGGACATAATATCCAGACTGAGCCACAAAATAATATTTGATCAGTGAGGATCCAATTAAAACCAGGATAAAGATCTGAATCTGCAAAGTCAATTTCTTCTTCAATCAGGTCAACTCATTGTTACTCTCTAACAATTTGTCATGCCCCAAAATCTAGGCATTAATACCTTAATCTAATGATACAAGCATATAGAACAAGTTTTCTTTTATTCAGAATGTTTAAGAAGAATATAATTTATATCTACTATACATTAATGAAACATCTACAAAGCTGTTTGGAGAAGAAGTTAATACAATAATATTAAGAAAAATTATTTTTCTTATTGATATAATTATTAAATACATATTTGGAATACATAAGTGACTCTATTACAAGGGAATTACAAATTCTCAATCTCCTTTAAACATTTCAAGGAAAAACTTTAAAGCATAGAGTGATTTTTTTAAAAGAAGATAGTTACAATTTCACTTTTAATATAAATAACTTTGCCTCTTCACTAATGGCATAAAACTATCTTTAAATTGAATAAACACAAACATAAATTAGGAATAAGGCTTATCTGAACCTTAATCTTTTAAACATATACTTTTCTTTGAACTTGATCTAATCAACTTTATTCTTTCAGAAAAATATTTTAACCATAGATATTATTTAAACAACATAGATAAAAAGGAATCTCTCTTTAGTATTCACATAAATACATCTCTAAAACATAGTTGATTTTCAGATTACAAAATAAAATAGGATTACTTTTACAAAATGCCCTCTTAC
>MU225029.1:1612959-1628459 GCA_018584345.1 Thuja plicata | reverse complement strand
GTAATGATTCTGATTGGAAGAATGCAATGAAAGAAGAATTAGATCAGATAATTAAAAATGATACATGGGAATTGGTCCCTAGACGCAGTGACAAAAATGTGATTGGAACAAAGTGGGTATTCAGAAATAAGATAAATGAAGATGGTATAGTAGCTAGAAACAAAGCAAGATTGGTATGCAAGGGATATGCACAAAGAGAAAGAATAGACTACACTAATACATTCTCCCCTGTGAGCAGACTGGAAGCCATAAAGTTATTCTTGGCATAAACAACATTCAAAGACTTTAAAGTTTATCAAATGGATGTAAAATCAGCTTTTTTGACTGGTGAATTGAATGAATAAGTCTACATTGAACATGTTGGAATTATATTGAGATGATGTTTTGAGAGAGGAGGGGTGAATTAGTACCTCTAAAACTTTTCTTGGTTAGCCCATTAACCCTTAGTCATCAGTTTGTAATTTATCCTACCTAACTGCTCATCTTTCTTTATGCATATGAAATCATATCATACATTCTTTTGATATGTAACAATAATAGAAACATTCATGAAAATAGATGACACATGACACAAGATATGATATCACAGAAAACTCCTGTTAAGGATGTAAAAAATACGGTGGGGATTGTTACCCACAAAACTTCACTATCTGCAGATAAGAAGGGGCTGGTTAAGGCTTACAATTAAGATCTACTTCCTTTGAAGCTTTAGCAACACTGCTAAGTGTGCACTCTGTTAAGAGATTCAAAAAGAACGGTTAAGTCCACCTTCTACAAAAGGATTTTAGATGTGATGCACTTGTTAGAATGCAACTACATAAGTCTTTGATCTGATGATAAATGTAATCTTCAATTGCTGATAATAGATCCTATAAACTTCATACATTTAGGTAATCATCCTTCCATGATTGAAGAGTACCTTTGTCTACTCATCGGTAGCCTCTGTGTGTTCTTGATAACTGATATACTCTGTTTCTGATCCTTGCATGAATTCTACCTTCTACTCCTTAGATGCTCTTTGTGGCTATCAATAATAAAGAATTCATTGTACTCATAATTGAGTATGAACATCTATTTATACAAATTTAGGTTCAATTCTTGATTCATACAGCACAAGTTAACTCTAGATCCAAGGTTTACAACTTGACCTTGATCTTTAGTTAGATATGCTTTTGATCCGTTAGGATGCTTTAAAGAATTTACATAAAGCTTGCATGACCATCTAATATGATTTAAAAAAAACAAAACTCTATAAATATAATTACATTGCTTTAATCGTCGTGTAAAACTCAGATCCACAATTTGCAGGTTCTTGATCTGTCTGTCAGTTCTGATGGTCGATTTTCTTGGTCGTCGGTGTTCCTTTCTTGAACTGGTCATCGGGTATGCCTTTTGTGTATCTGTCAGGTTAGTTCTAAAAAATATGTTTCCAATAATGCTTGTGGTTGTTGGTGATGCTTATGGTCACTGGTGATGCTTGTGGTCGTCGGTGATGCTTGTCACTTTTATACTTAGCATTTTTCTCAAAATCTTTGTCCTATCGGATATGCTTGCATTTCACCAGTACTGCTTGTGGTTCACTAGTAATTCTTTCTGTCTATGTTTTTCAGTGAGTATACTAATGGAAAAATAATTTTATCAATCTCCCCCTTTGACATTAGTATCAAAAACATGATATGTGAAACATACTGAGTGTATTAGTACGTACACTTGTGTATACTTCTTCCTTAGTCATTTGAATGACTCCCCCTATGTATATGCTGGTAAGTGTAATTATATATATATCCTTTATCTTTTCTTTTTTTTAACTGATATACGTATTGTACATAACTATATACATTGCCTTTCCTTCTTTTTTGATTCTAAAGGCAAATGTACTTACAACTTTTCAAAAAGGTGGGAATGTGAGGACTTGACTTCCTCCATCATTTTCTCCCATTTCTCCTTTAGCATTTCTAGAGCCATGTGCTCTAGTAAAATACTTACATGGATATCATAGATGCTGTCTACTACATACATCTCCAGGGTTGCTATCAGATTTCTTGCTTCAGAAATATGCTGCTACAGAATTGTAAGATTTGGTATAATGTGTGCTTGAAGTCCTATGATCTCACCTCTAAATTGAGTCTCAGCATCCCATATTTATTTCCTTAGCCTATTTGCCTCAATGACCATGTCATGATGTGTCTTTATGTTGTCGGCTTGTGAGGTTAGGCTTTGTGCACTCTTTTTGACATTTGAATCAATTTATACAAGTTTGTCACTGTTCTCTTTTCCATATTTCTCTAGTGTGCACATTTTCTAAAATAAGGTGATTGCTTCAGCAATCATTGGCTCCAATTCATCACTGAGTTCTGAGAGATTTACCTTGTTCAGCGGCACTTCTTGGCTGATTTTTTCAATTAGCTTGAATTTATATTTCTTTTCTGCTTGCTATTCCATTTCTTGATCTGCCTCTATACCTTGCTCTGTTATAACGTCGGTGAGAACAACAATTTGTTCCTTAACTGAAGTATTTTCATCAATTTTCACTTAAAGAACCAGTTGGTGGAGTATCTCTTTAGCCTTGTGAAGTGCCATGTTTTCTCTGTGTTCTTGGATCATTTTATTCTATATGGATTTTCTCTGACAGAGCACTCCAAACTCTTGAAGTTTGTCACTGTCCAATATGGTAATATCCCAGTTTGGAACTTCAATGACCTAATCAAGTGTTACAGCCAATATATCCTTCTTTATTGTTTTCTTTTTCTTCTTCTTTGGCTGGGTGGCAGGTTGATGTACCACCATTTGTAGGGCTTGTGATTGAGTTGACTTAGTTGGTGAGTTTTGAGAGGATGAGGCATCCTTTTGTACATGTTTAGTGTTCACTGACCGGATTGGTGAAGACGTCTCCTCATGTACCTTGGGTGTTTCAACAGATGAATCTTCTTTTTGTTTCATTTCCTCATTTTTCTTAACTTCCTCACTCTTATCTTGTTCTTCAACCTTTCTCAATGTATCCTTTGTTGTTTTATCTGCCTCTTTCTATTGTGCTTTTGATACATCTTGCTGCTCATCGGTTGCACCCTTCATTTCAGTGTCTGTATCCTTAGGATTGTTGGATGCACCTTGGTTTTTATTGGTACCCATATCCTTGGGTATATCATCATCTTTCTTAGATGATTTATCCTGGCTTGACTGTATATCAATAGCATCTATTAATATATGCATATTTGTCAGTGTATTGACAGTTGCAGTGTCAATAGCTATGTCATGTTCGTCTATCTTACCCTCTGTAGTATTGATGTTTTCATCTTTTTGGATCTCTGTTGCAGGGTCTTTTCCTATAATGGTGTCGACAATGTTTTCTAACCATGAATCATCATTCATATCAACATCTAAGTTACCCTTTATTGAAAGTTGTTCTTTTGTAACTGCTTCATCCTCCAAGTTAATGTGGATGGGGCTATCCAGTACTTGATCATGTTGGCCATCTTTTGACCAATCTTCATTTATAATATCTATTTGTTTTTGGCCTGTGATCTATAATTCTTCATTCTCCAACTCAACTCTTGAGTTACCTATTTTTTTGATAGGTTCCTTCATTGATTTCCTCTTTTGTTAAATCAGGAGGCATAAGAGAGACTAATACTCTTTCTCTTATCCTCTTCTCCTCATGGAGTGCAAAAGTGAATCTAGAGGATATCTTATCCAAAATTTCTTGTGGAACATCTCATCTTGTGAAGTGTAGTGGGACATAATAATGTCTACACGTCTTAGAAATAAGTGCATCTTCAATCTTATTTTGTTCTATTGTATCCCATCTTAACCATTTCCTAATTTTTGGATGTCCAACAGATGTAGCTTCAGAGATGTACTTACATATGCTATCAATGTCATCGGATGGAGATGTAACCTTTTCTTTTTCCTTTGCTAGTCTGTCAGCGTCAGGTTCATCCATAGCTAAATCTTCTATTTCCTCATCAATTTGAACATATTTCCTCCTCTTTGCAGGTGCCCTAGGTGGTTGTTTAGCCTTTGTAGGTACAGGTTTCCTCTTGTACACATTCCCTTTACCATGGGAGAGAGAATAGCATGTTGTGATGTTTGGCTTCTAGTTCTAGCCTTTTTAGTTGGAGGAGGAGGAGGTGAATTAGATTTCTCTTCCTCTGATTCCTGTTGCTCTTTTGTTTCACCGATGGGAAGCTATTCCTCGGTGTCTTCCTCCTTACTTTTTTGTTCCTCCTTACCTTTTTTTTCCTCCTTGCCTTCTTTTTCCTCCTTACCCTCTTCTTCTTTTTCACCATCAGAAGATATATTCAAGTTCTTTTTCAAATTCTTGACCATTATTTTAGACTGCTTGACAGCCTTCTTCACAACAAGAGTTGATTTAATCTTCAGTTTGGCTTCCTCATATGTACCAAATCTTAGTTGTTTGTTGTCAATGGGTTCATTTAGTAATGCTTGAATGCATTCTGTTGCTAATCTAGTTTTAATTTCATAATCAAGATTTTCAAGCCATGATTTCCTAGGAACTACAACTTGAATGTAGGTGAAATCTGTATCCACAATAAAAAAAATATCTTATTTGTATTCCTCTATCAAAATTTTAGGAATTCTACTCCTAGCTTGTATCATTTCCTTAATGGCTTTGAAATACTCATGCATAACATTGTCAAAGTCTGTACCAAGTGATTCTATGAATTCACTTATTTGCATGGTGATTGGTCTACTTGTGTCCCATGCTACTTTTCCTATTGAAGGAAAGTACTCTTTGAAGTAGAAGAATATACACATTAAAAGGGAATCAAACTTACATGTGTTTTTCCTTGAGGACCTTATGGTGCACATGTTCTCCTCAAATTGATGCAATAGGATCTCTACCAAATCCATCTTCTTTCCATGTTTGATGATCTTATATGCTGTGCTCATTGCAGTGCTAGAAATGTTCTTCTTTCTGCTAGCTTGGAATATCTTATATCCAACTATGCATGCTCTAAATTTTAGCTCTACGTCGGTAATAGTATTTACTTTCAATGCCCTCTTGTCTGATTTTGCACCGGTTAACCTTTCCACTTCTGCAAGAGGTGGATGTTTGTGAGCCTGAGGTTTGTCAGTTGTTGGATAACCAGTCACAATGTCTATAACATCCTTTGTTATAGCCTTGTGTTTGTTCATCCATAGAGCATTGTTGTGGACTCTGCTTAGAACAATTTTGATCCACTCTATTTTGAAAATCCTCAGAAAATGAAGTGCATTTGTAAGTCCCTTAACTTCCACGTGTTTATGCTCTTCTTTGAGATTTCCACCTTCATCACAAAGTGTTGTGTGGGCATTATCAAGGTCCAGATCTCCTATCTCTGAGATATTACAGTGAATATAGGACCTAATGTCCTTGACCAATAAAACCCTAGCTAGGATTTAGGAGAATGCTCCAGAATCATCTGGTTGAGAGGCTATCTCAGGATGTAACTTATATTTGGGTTCAACACATGCCCCTCTACTAACAAGTCTATAAGATTTCTTCTTGTCAACCTTGATTTTCTCTACCCTAGACGTTGATGCCATCGTATTTGATGTTTAGGGCTTTCCATAAATCAAAACAATGCTATCGGTGAGTGGATTAGCTTATTGAATGTCTGTGATCTCCTTTGATTAACTTATGCTCTGTGAATTCCTTCTGCTGGGTCGCTTCTCAAATTGCACAAAAATCGCTCTGCTCTGCTTGAAAATCATGGGTGCAAAAATGAGCTTGCCCGTCGGGATTTTATTCCTTTTTGGTGCCCTAATTTGTCATTAATGCTTATCGAATCATCGGTTTATGAAGACTACTTTTGTCGGTAAAGACATTCATAACACCGTCGGTGTCTATGCAAGGCATCGGGGTAGCTAGCGGTTTGAAGACTTCACCGATGCTCGTCGGTGATGTTGTGATGACAGATTTTGTAGATTCAGTGTTTACCGATATTTTTTGGGTTACACTTAGCTTGTGTAATGACCGATACATTACAGTAAGTCTTACTAACTTTTCTGTGTGTGTTCACCAATGTAGATTGTGCCCAATAACCGATGGTTGCTTTTCGATAGTTTAGTACATAACAATGTATTGCATCTTTATTCATGCTAATATTACAATATGAACTATGTATAATGGAACCGATGCATAGTAAAACTTGTGATAATGTAGTTCCTTACTTACTTGTGCAATCTAGTTAGATGTAGTGATGTCACTGGATCCAGTGGATGAGGTGTCATCATTTGCAATGCTTGTACTAGCACCTTCAGTGTTTCTGGCTTTTACCCACACCTTATTTCTCATTCTTTTGATGTCATCAATGGTATTTCCATTGGGATGAGTATTTGTGTCTGTCAGTCGGTCTTTGCAATCTTTTATCACATGTCCAACTTTATGACAATGTAAACATGCCCTACCTGGATTGGTCCATCCTCTTGACCTTCTAGTCCACTTTCTCATACAGTTGGCAACAATATGACCAAACCTTCCACATGCTGTGCAATTTACCCATGTGTTATAGTCCCAAACATATGAGTTACCTTCTCTTGCTGGTTTTTAGCTTTTATCATTCTCCTTTGGAGTCCATGCTTTGTTATTCTTTTTTCCAGAATTCCCTATGTGTATGCCCATTCATCTTGCATGTAGGACAGTACTTGTCCATATAGGTTTTTCTCTTTGGATTCATCACTTTGGATCTGCACTCATGTGCCTTGTGTCCTTTCTTTTGACAATTATAACAATTACCAATAAAAGTAGATTGTGCTTGAGAAATACCTTTCATTTTTCTTCTGCAGATGTTTGAGGTGTGGCCTGGTTTTCCATAGTGATTGCATGACAACTTCTTGGATCTTGGGGTTGTGAAAGCATTCCTCTTATCAGATTGATTAGAGGATTATCCATTCTCATTGTATCCTAATCCTATGTAGTTGTTGACTCTTCTTTGTCCATCAAGAAAATCATCCATCCTTCGGTTGTTTTCCTTAGCCTTTTTGATTAATTCATTGTGTTGATTCTGGACTTTGATTTGATGCTTCAATTTCTCATTCTCTTCTCTTAGCTCACCAATGATCTATACTCTTTCAATGAGTTCTGTATTTAATCTATTTTCTTCTTGGCTCATAAGAATAATCTGGTTGGTGACCTCATGGTGATGCTCAATGAGTCTTTGAATCTCTGATTCTTTCTCTTGTAGCTTTTTTGTAATTTTCCTCCTATCATCAACGGCTAGTGTTCTTTCATTTTCAACTTTTCTTGCATCGTTCATAACATCAATCATTTTTACCATTTGAGTTTCTTGACCAATTTGCAGCATCTTGATTTGATCTATCAGATGTAGATTGATCTCCTACATACTTGTAATTTCTTCAAATGATGAGTTTGAAGCTTTGCTCAATGATGATTCTATTGTTTCAAAGTACTCTTGTATTTCCATTTCTTTGTAGTCTTTCTCATTCAACCTAGTTGCCATAATCTGTCTTTCATCAAGAAGTTTTCTCAGTTTGATCTTCACCTCCTTATACTGCTCAAAGTTTATTTGCATTTGTAACTGCTCATTCTCAATAGTCATGTCCAGTCTGAACTTGTCCATTGCTCTGATATTTTCTCTCAAGCCCTTAAGCTTTTCAAGAGAGACTTAACTCTGATACCAATTGTTGGAATTATATTGAGATGATGTACTGAGAGGGGAGGGGTGAATCAGTACCTCTAAAACTTTTCTTGGTTAGCCCATTAACCCTTAGTCATCAGTTTTTAATTTATCTTATCTAACTGTTCATCTTTCTTTATGCATATGAAATCATATCATACATTCTTTTGATATGTAACTGTTGGAGATTTGATTATGAACAGTTGATTGATTGTATGTTTGTCATTGATGACAACATATAATACACAATAGTACTTCTGTATGTACTTATCCATATGATGACATGAAGACTTGCATGGATAGATATATTTTGTTGACATGTTTATTATACTATGTTCATACACGCAGACCCAGATATGATGTTTTAGTAAAGATATGTAATTCTGTTATTGACGGTTACAGTTCTGGAGGAATAACGGTTTAAGGCCGATGTATGTAATGTGTTTATTGAGTTGTGCCTATCTTTATGATATGCATGTGTATATTCATGATGAGTTATGAGTTTTTGATATTAATCTAAAGCCGCCAAACGTATTTCAAGAAGATTGCAAAGTTATGGTTAAATTGGTGAAGCTGACTTAGTGAAGCGATGCGTCTATTTAGTTTGTACTTGCACGGTTCTAATTATGCTTGCGCACTTAGTAGAGCCGACAAGGATGTTATGAAGAGTTGTCTAACAGGTCCCATGATCTCATACTTGGAGTATGTACTTATAGAAGGTTATTTGTGATAGCAAGAGTTGCGAAAGCCAAAGATAAGAAAATCAGAGCAGAGTGTTAAAGCAACAGAGCTATATTTATCATATGTTGATAATATAGATATTGAAATTGAATATTTCAGAATATAGATAAGATTGTTGTAGTTCTTTACAAGAGGTTAAGTCATCGGCGCACAAAAGGAACTGATCAGACAAGCAGTGTCACAAATAGAAGTTCACCTTGTTGATACAGTGTGTATCAAATAACCAGAAGGTTGTATCCTTCACCACTTGGATAGTGAGTCCTTAGACAGTGAGTCCACCACCCCTAATAGGGTTATTGTAAAAGACTCCTAATAGGGTTAGACCCTTAACCAGGTCACTATACTACTATATTGTAATGAACAACTCCTAACAGGGTTGAAAGATCTTTTAACAGGGATTACTATAAATAGTATAGTTCTTTGTGGGTACTAATTGCCACTGGGGTTTTTACCATTTGGTTTCCCCATAACCAAATTGATGTGTTGTGTAATGTATTATCTGAATGTGCATTTAATTTATATCAATCTGGATTAATAAGTACAAAAGATTTAAAGTTACTGATAACTTATTCACCCCCCCCCTCTCAGTTATCCCTGAAGTATTCTAACAATTGGTATCAGAGCCAAGCGCCTTGGTGAGAAAGCCTAACATCTTAAGGTAGATTGGATGGCATACTTAAGAAAAGAGAGTCCTAAGTTCGATGGAGAGAACTATCTGGATTAGAAGAACAAAATGATAACACATCTACAATGTGTTGGCTTTGAGATCTTTGAGATTGCTACACAAGAAGTTGATATTCCATCTTTAAAAGACCTTGTAAAGGATGATGCTACAAATAGATAGAAGGAGGTATTCATAGCAAATACTATTTCCAAAGAAGCCCTTATTAGTGCCCTATCAGATAGTGAATTTTTTGAGATCAAGAAAGTTGACCGAGCTTACACCATATGGAAGTATTTGGAAGATATGTTTGAAGGAGACATCCAAGTAAAGAATACG
Source organism: Thuja plicata (assembly GCA_018584345.1). Taxonomy (NCBI): domain Eukaryota; kingdom Viridiplantae; phylum Streptophyta; class Pinopsida; order Cupressales; family Cupressaceae; genus Thuja; species Thuja plicata. Next base: position 1,619,078 of record MU225029.1, on the reverse strand, counting down.
GGCAGAAAGACATGGAAAAATAAATATAATAGTCTTGAAATGTTACCTGAAGAAAACATTAGAGCTTATAATTAGAGGATAAATGAAGTAGTATCTGGAATTATAAACAATGGAGGAGAAATTTTAGAAGAAGACATAATGGACAAGTTAATGACTACATTGACAGTAGATTATGAAAGAAAAATCAACATTATAGATGAGACCATGTAGTTTTCTAAAGACTTCAAGAGAGAAACTTTGATCAGAAAAATCTATGCATTTGAGATATCAAAATTGAAGACTGAACCTATGAATGAAACAACCTTCAAAGCTTCGATCCACGGTAAGAAATCCTCACACATCTCTAGTCATAATGAGAATGAAGAAACTGATGAAGAGCTAGAAGAGATCATTTCCATGTTTGATAAGAGAGAAAAGAAAGGAAAAGCAAAGTATGAAGGACAACTTCCATTCAAGTGTTTTTCATGCAATAAGATTGGTCACTTTGCATCTAAATGTCCCACAAGAGTCAAGAAGTTCAAATCTGATTACTAACCTAAATATAGGAAGGAATGTTACCATGCTGAAGAAGGTGTAACTAATGAAGATTCAGGAAAAGATGAAATTGGATTCATTTCCCTTAAAGACATGGAAAGGTTTCTCGAAGATATGGACATTGAGATAAAGAAGAAGATCATGAATTAGCCTTAATTTCCAAAGTAGATGTCAGAACTAATTGGATCATTAACAGTGGATGCTCGCATCACATGACAAGTGACAAAGATAGATTTGTTCATCTAGACAAATACAAAGGTGGTATGGTTAGATTTGGAGATAACACTCCTTTGGAGATAACACTCCTAAACCTATCATAGGTAGAGGATCCATCACCTTGGATGGAAAGAACAAGACATATGATGTTCTATATGTTGATGGTTTGCATCATAATCTACTAAGTGTTGGACAGCTACTTGACAAAGGCTATCATCTGGAATTCAAAGACAACAAGTGCATTATTAGCAGCAAGGATGGAGACATGTTTGCATCAGGCTCTAAAACAAAAGGTAATGTTTTTCATCTCAATTCAGATGTAAGTTGTTTTGTTGCAAACATGGATGACAGTTGGTTATGGCACAAGAGACTATGTCATATCAATTTTGACAATATAGTAAAGATCAGTAATGTCAAGGCAGTTAGAGACCTACCTGTAATCACCTAAAAATGGTCACATAAACCCTAGACCCCCAATCTCAGCATTTAATCAAGAAACCCTAACCTTAATTAAACCTAAGTCCTAAATCAAACAGGCAATTATCGAATTCAAACTGATCTGACCTAAACCCTAGGTCCTAATCAATCATCGTACTTGATTAATTAATTAATTCCTAAAATCATAATACATTGGCAAATAAACCTTATGTTAATTATTTAATTGATATTCTGATATATTAATTAAATAAAAATTACAAAATTGTCAATTAAATAAAAAATGAATTAAATTAATTATAAAATCATAAATGTGCATTCAAAATCAATTTATTTATTAAAAATGCATATGACATCATCAAATCCAGTTAACTGATTTATCAAAATGGAAACAATCCAGTTCCACTCAGTTAACTGATTCTCCACTATTTATCATTTTGGAAACATTTCAGTTAACTGAAAACTGAATATGGAAGTTTCCAAAAAGACTGACCAGTCAGTTCAGTCAACTGACTCTCTCGACCAATCACATCACTTGCACATGGATTGTACTTCTTCAATCGAATCTGAGCCACTCTTTTATTTCGATCTCGACCATCGATTCAAGAGAGATTTCTATAAAAGAGAAACTATTTTCCTTCACAAAAGATCCAACTTTTAATTAATGTTATTATACTGCATTTTTATTTAGCATTCTTAGCATTCTCTCATTTAGCTAATATTGTTGTTTACTTTCAATTCAAGCAAATCGATCTAATTTAGAGCACACTTTGATTTGGTGTTATTAAAATGAATATCTCACATTTCATTTAGTGCTTCTAAAACTGAATCTTAAGTAGCTTGGATGAACAATAAATTGCATAATCATTTAGTTTAATCAGCATTTTACTTTCATCATATAGTTTTAAATCCTTTATTTAGGTTAGTGTGTAGTCACTGATCTTGCAATGATCTGAGAGCAAGCTCATACTCCTTCCTACTAGGAGGCAACAATTCGATTCATTCACACATGCAGGATGAATTAATCTATATTCATTTATGTATGTGATTGACGAGCAATGACCATGTTGAAGTGTATGGCTAAATTAGAGGCCCACATTTAGTTATCATACTACCAAGCATTGCAAGACCAGTTGACACAATTTGTAGGGAATGTGTTATGGGTAAACATGTAAGGAGTTCCTTCAGAAGCAAGTAGACCTCAGTCAAAAACAAGTTGGACTTAGTGCATACAGATTTATGCAGTCCTACTCAAACAAGATCATACTATGGTGAAAGCTACTTTATTTTGTTTGTTGATGATTTTTCTAGGATGATGTGGGTTGCATTCTTAAAGGAGAAGTCAGAAGCCTTTGAGAAGTTCAAAATATTCAAAGCTAAGTTTGAGAATGAATTTGGACTAAAACTGAAATGTTTAAGATTAGATAGAGGAGGAGAATTCACCTCTGACCAGTTTTATGACTACTGTGAAGAACATGGAATAAAAAGGGTGTTGAGTGCCCCTAAAACACCTCAAAAAAATGGAATTGTAGAAAGGAGGAACAAGATTATACTGGATACAGCGTGCACCATGATGATTGAAGGAAAATTAGCGCACACCTATTGGAGAGATGCAGTGAACACAATAATGTATACTATCAACATAACACAATTGAGACCAGGCATTGGCAAGACACCCTATGAACTTTGGTTTGGTAATGTACCCACAGTAAAATACTTTAGAATATTTGGCAGCAAGTGCTACATCAAGAGAGATGACAGTGTTGGTAAGTTTGATGTTAGAAGTGATGAAGGTATTCTTCTTGGTTACTCTAAAAAAAGCAAAGCTTACAGATGTTTCAATTTGAGATTAAAGAAGATAATTGAAATCACACATGTTAAGATTGATGAGAAGTTTATGATTCAAGAGAGGTACTATGAATATGCACCTTTGATTAAAGATGAACCCAAACCTAACAGCAAAGACACTATGTTTGAAGAAATTTTTGATTGCATTGATGTCTCATGCAATGACCCTGATTCATGTAATGAAGAACCATAGATTACAGAGGAAGAAGTCACACCTAAGATTCCTAAGTTTACATCTAGATACCACTCTAAAAATGATATCATTGGAGATCAGAGCAGCAGTGTTTTGACCAGATCAAAAGCAAAGAATCTAAGAGTGGATGAAGAGGTACATTTACTTTCACAGATTCAACCTTTAAGTGTTGAAGATGCCTGTAATGATTCTAATTGGAAGAATGCAATGAAAGAAGAACTAGATCAGATAATCAAGAATGACACATCGGAATTGGTTCCTAGACCAAGTGATAAAAATGTGATTGGAACAAAATGGATTTTTAGAAACAAAATGAATGAAGAAGGTACAGTAATAAGAAACAAAGAAAGATTAGTATGTAAAGGATATGCGCAGAGAGAAGGAATAGACTACACTGATACATTTGACCCTGTGAGTAGACTGGAAGACATAAAATTGTTTTTGGCATATGCAACATTAAAAGACTTTAAAGTTTATCAAATGGATGTCAAATCAACCTTTTTGAATGGTGACTTAAAAGAAGAAGTCTACATAGAAAAGCCTTAAGGATTTAACCTTTTAGATAGACAAGACATGGTATGCAGACTGAAGAAAGCACTTTATGGACTTAAATAGGCCGCAAGAGTGTGGTATGAGAGACTAGATGGTTATCTCACCAAGATTGGATTCAAGAAAGGAGCAACAAATTGCAACTTGTTCACAAGAGAAACACCTGATGGATTACTATTAGTTGCCATATTTGTTGATGAAATTATCTTTGGAGGTAATGACAAGCTTAGTATAACATTTGCAAAAGAAATGCAGAATGAATTTGAAATGAGCATGATTGGTCCTATAAAATACTTTTTGGGACTGAATGTAAAACATAAAGATAAAGGAATATTCATTAATCAGTCAAAATATGTGAAGGAAATATTGATATCTTAATCACCTAATGGCAATCAAAAGGATATTTAGATATCTTAAGGGAACTATAGACTATGGTTTATGGTATGATAAATCAGAGAATACACAACTTCATGTGTATACTGATGCAGATTGGGCAGGTTGTATTGATGATAGGAAGAGCACTTCAGGAGGAGCAATATTTCTTGGAGAAAGGTTGGTATCTTGGACAAGCAAGAAGAAAAGCTATATTTCTCAGTCTATGGCAGAAGCAGAATATGTTGCAGCAGCATTGAATTGTACAACAATTGTTTGGATCAAGCCGATGGTTAAAGACTTTGGTATTCAAGTTGACTATCCTATTATTATTCATTGTGGTAACACCAGTACTATTAACATGTCTAAGAACCCTGTGGTGCACGCAAAGACAAAACACATAGAGATCAAGTACCATTTTCTAAGAGAAAAATTTGCTGACAAGGAAGTGAAATTGGACTATGTAAGCACAAATGATCAATTAGCAGACATCTTTACGAAGCCTTTAGCAAAGGATGCTTTTGAGTATCTAAGGGAGAAGTTGGGAGTCATTCCCTCTCCTAAGTCTGATTAAAGAAAGCAGCAAGTACATCAGTCCTGTGTGACTGATGAATGGTTGACTACTCTACTTCTTGAGTAGTACCTATGCATAATGGTTTATGGTGCCCTTTGCCATTGATGTCAATGGGGGAGTATGTACTAAAAACAAGGAACACAAACAAAGAGCTAAGAAAGGAACACATACAAGGATCTTATACTCTGGGGGAGTATACATATAAAACATAGTCTATGTAACTGCAGCAATGTAGTTGAATCATTGATGAGGATATTGAGAAGATTGTAAAAGAAAGAAGACACGATGAACAGAATTTGTTTTTATCATATGTTGCCATCAATGCCAAAGGGGGAGATTTTTGGAGATTTGATTCTAAATAGTTGATTGATTATATGTTTTTCATTGATGACAACATATAATACACAACAGTACTTCTATATGTACTTATCCATATGATGACATGAAGACTTGCGTGGATAGATACATGTTGTTGACATGTTTATTATGTTATATTCATACATGCAGACCCAGATATGATGTTTCAGTAAAGATATGTAATTTTGTTATTGATGGTTACAGTTCTGGAGGAATAACGGTTTAAAGCCGACGTATGTAACGTGTTTATTGAGTTGCGCCTATCTTCAGGATATGCGTGTGTATATTCATGATGAGTTATGAGTTTTTGATATTAATCTAAAGGTGCCAAACATATTTCAAGAATATTGCAAAGTTATGGTTAAATTGGTGAAGCTGACTTAGTGAAGCGACGCATCTATTCAGTTTGTACTTGCGTGGTTGTAATTATGCTTGTGCATGTTAGCACTTTTTCTTGCAAAAATTACCTAATGATGACAATATACCTGGTATACTCATATGCAACCTCTTTTAGGCAAGAGAAAAGGCTAATTGCTAAGGATTGGATAATATCCTTCTTCATTTTTGAGCCCCACAAACTCAGGCAGGTTTTACCTTTTAAAGATTACTGATATCTCAGTCTATGTATTTGGTGGATTATTTCATTCACTGGTTATGAACCTGAAACCTCACTGTAACAACTTATAGAACACTTTAGAGATTGAAATGACTAACTTGAAATAGAGTACTATAAGCCAGGCTATGGTTTTGAGAACATAAACCAATGAGAAAAGGATTTGCATCCTTCTTCCTTTTGTCTTTAGGAGGGATAACCTAATGATTCACTCTCCAAGGAATCAACAAAGTGGACACTGTCCTGCTGACATAAGTCCTTAATGAGTTCAGCTCATATATTTTAGTAATAGGTATGTTTGAAATAATTTTGAATGTTTTGAAAACTTAGATGATGATAGATTATCAGACCCAGACCTAGATCAGTGTCTATCCTTTGGGTTGCAGAGTCAAAAGCTTGAAGTCTCACATAAACAAAACACTGTAAGC
>MU225029.1:1531677-1557677 GCA_018584345.1 Thuja plicata | reverse complement strand
ATCCATGTTTCTTACCTTCACTTAAACAATGCTGGGTATCTGCCCCAAAAATAGAAGGTACTAAAATGTTCCAATTTGCAAATAAGTTGAAACACATCAAAAAGTGGATCAAAAAATGGAATGAGAATACCTTTAAGAATATCTTTTCAGAAAAAGAATCAGTAAAGGAAAAATTAGAGGATATATATAACATTATCATCAAACATGGAATGGATGAGGATTCATACACCACACAGAAAATTTTAATGCAAGAATGGGAGGAAATATGCAACAGAGAAGAGGAATATTGGAGGCATAAGTCAAGGGAGTTATGGCTAAAAGATGGAGATAGAAACACTAAATACTTTCATGCGTCAGCAAAATAGAAAGCAGCGAGTAACCAAATTTTTAATATTACTAACGCTGAGACTGGCAATCTAATAACTGATCCTCAAAGCATCCAAGAAGAAGGGATTAGATTTTTTCAGACCCTGCTAAACCCGCCAGCTAACACATATCCATTAGATCCACCAATGGTGGATCTAATAGAGGCAATCCCCACTTTGATAACAGAGGTGGATAATTTAAAAATTTTGGCTACATTTACAAATTAAGAAATAAAAAAAGTGGTCTTTTCTTTACCCTCAGATAAGGCCCCTGGTCCGGATGGATTCACTGCTCTGTTTTATCAAGTATGTTGGGATTGGATAGGATGGGAATTACTGGAAGTAGTTGAAGAATCAAGGATCAGTAAATCCATGTTAAAAAATTTCAACACCACAAATATAGCCATAATTCCAAAAACAAAAACACCAAAAACATTTGCAGATTTTCGTCCAATATATTTATGCAATACCATTTATAAAATCATAACAAAGGCAATCTATCTAAGGATGCATTACCTCATTCCTAATCTTGTCTCACAACCACAAGGGGGCTTTGTTCCAGGTAGGGAAACAATGGAAGGAGCTTTGGTGGTACATGAAGTCCTGCATTCCATTAACAATACTAAATCTTCACATTTTGTTATCAAGCTGGACATGATGAAAGCTTATGATAGAGTAAGCTAGGACTTTCTCATCAAGGTTCTAAGAAAATTTGGATTTGCAAAAGGTTGGTGTAAATGGATTAAATCTTGTATCTCAGGTGTGGGTTTCTCAGTTCTGATAAACGGAGCACCAGTAGGATTCTTTACATCCACACAAGGTATCATACAGGGAGATCCATTATCACCAGTGTTGTTCATCCTCATGGCAGAATCATTTAGAAGACTTATTCATTATAAGCATGTACTAGGGAAGTGGCAAGGGGTTCAGATTGGATAAATAGATATATCAGTGACACATTCACTATTTGCGGATGACACATTACTTTTTGGGAGTGAAAATATTTCAGAGGCCAGACAGATTAAGGAAACATTGGACCTTTACACAACAGCTTCAAATCAAAAAATCAATCCTCTCGAATCCAAAATTTACTTATTTAATACAAACAAAATAATATCTAACAATATTACCAATCTATTAGGATTCTCAGTGGATATCCTCCCATCTGTTTACCTTGGCATCCCTTTCTTTATGGGAGTTAACAAAAGTAGCTACTGGTTGCCTATCATTGAGAGGATTAAATCTAGAGTAGTAGCATGGAAAGCGAGATGGTTATCACTCTCAGGAAGAATACTATTAATCAAATCAGTCTTATCAGCTATCCCCAATTATTATTTGTCAGTTCTCAAAGCTCCTTCATAAATTCTTCAAAAAATACAGAAAATATTAAGAGACTTCCTATGGACTGGAAATATGAATGGAGAAAAGAAAATCCCGCTGGTTTCTATTGAGAAATTAACACAAGTGAAGCAGTCAGGTGGTGCTAGGATACATGATCTACAATACAGAAACAAGGCATTTGGGGGTAAATTAGTTTGGCAAATGTACTCCAAACCACACAACATTTGGTGCCAAATTATGCAACAGAAGTATCTAGATGATAACAACCCGGGTAGAATCTTATCAGTACTAGACCCCCCTAAAGGATCAGCCATTTGGGATTTCATGATTTCCTCCAGAGAAATAGTAACAAATTTTATTACTTGGGAAGTAAATAATGGTCAATCAGTCACATTCTGGCGAGACTCATGGAATGGTGCACCTCCCCTTCTTCGTATGAATGACATTGAAAACATAGTTAATACATCATAAAATAGTTGGGGAATCTATTTAAATGACTATGTTTTAGTAGTTTGTCTACACTCCAGGAAGGTAATATGGAAAGAACCTCATGATTTTCCCTTATCCTCCCAAGAGATATAGTACTTGGAGAAAATCTTCTCACAAAATTTGGTCTACTTATCAAACTTAGAGGATAAAATACTATAGGCCCTGGGAGCAGATGGAAGATTTACTATCAAGGAGGGATATAAACTTCTTCAACAGAGAAATGCAATTACAAAACCATCTCGAGCATACACTTTCTGCTGGAACAATGTGAATCTACCTAAGGCTAGTTGTTTTTCTTGGCTAGCTTTGAATAATAGGGCACTAACCAGTGAGCAACTACATAGACTCAACATAGCACAATATTTTAATTTTCTTTTATGTGACAACCAACAGGAAGATGTAGATCACCTATTTCTAAATTGTCAATTTGCACAGGAATGTTGGTATTTTGTTCTTGAAAAACTACATTAATTAACACCATTACCAAACAAACTATGGGACTTATTTGAATCATGGCCACAGTTATACTCTACATCCCTCTTTTCAGCAATTTGGATATGCACCCCAGCATTAGTTATTATGGAAATTTGGTGGGAGAGAAACAAAAGAGTTTTTCGAAGAACTCCCTCTTCAATTGAAGTAGTTACAAATGCTTTAGAGAGGTCAATATCAGAACTAGTAAATGCCAGTCACAGCAAGCTTAAGCACAACTTGGTCATGATCTCATGGGATTCTGCAATATTGCGACAATGGAAGCAAATACACATACCATTTGGCTGGTGTTATAATACAACATCAAATAAAATGCTGGCCAAAAACTTAATCAAATGGATACCACCGTCAATAGGGAATAGTAAAATAAATTTTGATGGTTCCTCAAGGGGGAACCCAGGAAAATCAGGAGCAAGGGTATGCATCCGGGATCATCAAGGAATATTACTAGCAATAAAATGTTGTCCACTCCCAACTGGATCAAATAATATGGCTGAGGCTCAGGCATTATTTGAAGGATTATTATTGGCTAAACAGGGTGGACTCCAAAAGATCCATATAGAGGGAGATTCAAGTGTTATAATCACAGCATGTATCAAGATAATGTCTCATAATTGGAAAATCATGCACATCATTCAGGGAATTTGGCTATTACTAGATACATTCCAAGAAGTATAGATTTCACATACATTGAGAGAAGGAAACCAATTAGCAGATCACCTAGAAAATAGAGGTTGTGATGGTTATGAAGTAATGTCCTTCAAATGTGATGCAATGCTAAATTAGGATGCCAAGTTTCAAGAAATTTATAAATCTAAAAGACAATCATCAATGGATTCGGCTTCAAATGTACGAATGGGAAGTTAGTTACTGCACTGACTTGCAACTTCGATTCATTGATTGAGATGAGAGAATGACATTGAATCCTCATTTCACATGGAAACATGGTCAGATTCGTGTGACACAGTGGTATGAAATCATAAGTGGGCGAATATTAAGCACTTACTCTCTACAGTTACATGCCGTCACTATGAAAATAGTACAAAAATTTATGCGGGCATGATAAACGATAATTTAAGTGAATGCAAGATCAAAGACACGCATCCTACATTATAATGTGCACAGTACCCAAAATATTACAATCAGATTGCGGATAATTTGATATTAATTGGCACATATGTATTTATACCCATTGGAGAACTACAAATACCTTTCCCTATATAAAACTTAATCGTATTACTCCTGGTTCATCATACAGTTAAGTGTAATTGCAAAATTCTGAATGATGCATGTGGTTTTCCCCTATTGCCAGACTTGTGGACATATGCACGATGAGCTCCTTCCAAGAAATTACAAAGTATATATTTCCCCGGAGGCTGTTGAATCCCCACTCCCAAACAGAATTGATGGGTCGGATCTTGATCATGTTTTTATTACCAACTCAATGCTGCATTTTAGGGCAGTCCGACGTGTAGTGGGAGAACATATTTTGGCCCCCAGAACCAGGATAGTGGTCTACCCTTCTCAGATGGTGTTGATTTTTCTATCAAACTTGATGGACATGGTGGTCTATATCGCGAATAAGATTGTTCAGCCGCAATTTATACAGGGAACACGGCTCATGGAGGCAATATAGAGGTATGACCTATGGTCTAGCAATGCGCTGGTGGGGGGACTATTATCACACCACGATCTTATGGCTATTCATGAACACCTAATGGCATATGATAGTTTCAAATGGGCGATGGAGAAGAAGAGCTTCCAAGTTTTACACAACAATTTGCAGATTGTGGGTGCGGCCATTGGGAAACCTTTGGTGGATAAAATACAGAGCCTTGCACACTCGATATTGGATCTGCTATTGTCTCCATTGCCATTGGTACAACATCTGAGCTGCTACAAGGATTCTTCTGGCATCATTAAACAAGTGCCTAACCTAAATGTTCCCCTTTCGCCTGGGTAATCTTCCAACATTCACCCAATGATGCAACATTCAATGGATGGCTGGGAAGAAGAAAATGTTGTTGCTCTGCCATTGGGTTGGGAAAAAACTTGGGGATCTACTACTGCCGAGCCTATGGAGGAATAAGATAAGTTTAGTTTCCTACAGTCGAACACCCATGACAATCCTAACATTTTGCAACCATCTCTCTTGTTACTATCAGGTTATCAAACTGCTCAACAGAGGCTAATCTAGTTTTATTATTCGTAATCCTAATATCTTGTGTTAAACAATTCAAACAACATAGTCCAGTTTTGATCTCTTTATAGTTTTGAAGATTTTATGGGGGATAGCTATGTTTTAATGCTGTATCGATACGAAGTTAGTGGGCTTAGAGATAGATATAAATGTATATATTGATATACATCCTTCTCAGATTCAAGAGTTTCTTTACGAAACTCATATGTAAAAATTGTCATATTTTATAATATTGTATACGACTAAGATCCTGGGGTTTCTTCCTGATTCTTCCACGGGGGAGTCTTTGAATCAGTTTATATTAATAAAATATGGTGGATATCCCACTTTGGCTTAAAAAAAAAATAATAATGTTATTTTTAATATTTAATATTAATAATAATGTGTCTTATTTATGGTATATGTACCATAAGCATACGGGTGCACACATATGCCTATGAATACATATAAATTAATATATATTATTATATAATAAATTAATTAATTATTTGTGTGAAGGAAATTATTCTTATGTTATTCTTATAAGTGGTAAATAGGATTGGTAAATTCTATTACCATAGTTAAATACGTTAGTAAATCATTTTTAAGACTATTATTTATTATTGACACCCTTAAATTTAGGGAACATAAGATTATAGTTTTATTTAAAATTTATTTCTCCCTTTACGGGAATGGTTTTGCAAACCATCTCATTAACTATTAATGGATGGATAGTTGAGATGGTTGCATTGGTTGGATTAACTGTGCAACCATCTCCTCCATTCTATTTATAGGAAAGACTCTCCTGTGTGTGGGAGTTGAAAAAAAAGGAAAATATTATTCTGAGAAGAGGCTTTAATTTTAGGATATTGCTATAGTTTAGAGAGGAGAAAGAATTGATATTTTCTCTGAGAAGGAGTTGGAGTTTTCCCGTAGGAGGAATGCAAAGGAGTGCTGGAAGAGATTTAGAAGCTTGCTTTCTTCTTCTTCAACTGATCTTCGCAGGACTCCAGGTTGGAATCCATCTAGAGAAAAAGATCTGTTTTATAGTGTGAATGTTGTTTTTAGATTTGTTTGAAAGTGGTTGCATTTTGTATTATTTTTGCAGAATGGTTGAGCACTATTGTATTGTTATTGTGTTATGTAATAATATACTATTACGGAATGATGATATATTGTTGTATTAATGTAGAATGTGTATACATTATTGTATTGTTTGTCAGCCGTCTATACATTATAGAAATGCTATATTATTGTAGTATTCTATCATTTTAATAAGAATTTATTCTGTGTTGTATATACAATAGAAATATTCTGTCATTTTATTATGCCAACCAGCCGTGTGTACAAGTTTATAGAATCCCGAGTATAACAATTGTTTTATTCTCATATTTTGTTCTCTGTCATTTGGCCAAGTTTATTGTTATAAGTTGTGTCATTTTCCACGTGTTTAGGTGCTGCATTTTTATTAGGGTTGAAGTTGAACAAATATAATAATAGTTAAGTTTTCGCTTTATGCATTTAAGTATATGTTACAATACTTTAATTTCATATACTTTTAGTTATACTTGTATAAAGGGATTAGGTACCTTTTGGATTGATTGGGATAGGTTTCAACCTCCTAGAAGTTAAGTTGCAACTCCTAGATTTTAGTTTTTAAATAAAATCAGACTTAGTCAAATTTTAGGCTTAGTCAAATTTCAAACTTAGAATGAACTTTATGGAGCATTGTCTTTTGGTACATGGAATATTGTGTAAACCTTATATTTTTCCTTTTCTTGTGGGTGGAGGTTATGATCAATGCATTTAGATGCCTTAATAGGGTTAGAATGTGTGTAGGAAGAATTTTAGGGTTTAGAGTTGTCTAACAGGATCAGGACATTCTAAACATCCTCAAACATTCCTAATTTCTCTAAACATCCATAAACTATCTTATTAATTTCTTTTCTTTGTAGCAGATCTCAAATGTGTTTATAATATGTTTTTACTATGTGTATGATGTAATTGTGAAATGTGGGTTAAGGGTAGAAAACCTAATGACACCTAGTGAGTGGCTCTTAATGCGAGGCCGGGGCCCTAAGTGGCTAGAACCAGGATAACTAACTGAAGAGTTATTTAACAAGGGAAAACTTAATTAAACTTATGGGAATGGGTTCTAACATTAAAAATATTAAATGTGCCTCACCCATGCCATTAGCACTAGTAAAGGCTATGGATGGGAGTGGGAGAAGGTACCTACACGTAGGTATGATCGAATGGTGCTTGTCTGTATGAAAGGCATTTGATCTCGCATGTGCCTACTTGGGGGCCGGGGCCAGAGTGGCTAGTACCAGGACAACCCAAGGAGGGCTATGTGATGACACTCACTTAGGTGGTTTCTTAGAGTTCCTACCAAGCCCTAGAACCTTTTTGGGAAATGTTTTTATGTTTTGACCCTTTCTTTCCTTGCTATTTGGGAAAAGGTTACCCAACCCTAGGTATGGCCTAGCTATCCTTTTTTGTGGACCTTGGTGTTTATCTCCTAGCATGGGGGAGTGGGCCTTTTGGTATCCACATGGTTGGGTGGTAAATCTTTTATCGAGGTATCTTTTGCGGATGCAGTGGTTTGAAGATTCATGCTTGTTTATGTACCATTTTTTGAAGAATGAAGGCCTTGTGATTATCTTTCATGATGTAAATTATTGTTACCTCCCAAGAGGAGATTAATGTAATGTAATCATTGATGTAATTTAAAATGATGTATTTGGAATGGGTAGATTTAGGAAAAAGGGAAAAAGGGAGATGTGAAATTTATGTATAAGATGTATGTTGGAAAAGGAAAAGGATTTGGTAACATTTCAAGTATAGTAGTATGTTTCTTATTATTGATTAAGTGAAAAAGGGCTATTGAAGAACAAATGTATTATTTGCAATGTATCAAATGATTTAGATGGTTCAATTTGATTTAAAGGTTATATTGTTCCTAAAGAATACTTAGGAATATAGATGGTTTTAAATGGAAAATTGAAATGAAAGTACTTAGGCATTTCTTAATAAAGAATCTTATAATGATATGATGTAGTTTTCTTTGAGAAGTAAAACTTGTTGTTAGCTTACTTATTGAACTTAAATGAATCGTGCATTAAATTAGAAGGGAACCCTAGAAGGAATCTAAGTTTAAGTTTTTCTCACATAATTCTTTAAAAGTTCAAAAAATTTCATGAATTTTTTTACTTAGGTTTTCTTTATCAAAGAGAATCTCTGTTCTCTTCCCCGATTCCCTTGCGGGGCATGACACAACCAATAGGCCAGCCTATAATATCCACAAGAATCTAGAATTGGAGAAACCAATGACCTATATTTAGGTCCACACAATCCCCAATGAGAGATCCATCATTAATGTTGTGATTAAAATTAAATGTGCAAGTCAGCCTCGAGATCTAACAAATAAAACCGCGTTGGTGAAAAAGGTCACTGAGCAACAGAGACCATTCAAAAAATAGAACCGATCCAACCGAACCTACTCGGTGAAACAAATTGAGTAGACAACACCAAATACCAAGAATCTTTAGTGGAACCGAGTCACCAACAGTAACCAAGTCACTACACAACACCATCAAGCTCAGTCACCGAGTCGACCAACCACTGATCAATAGGAAACCACACAACTAAGGACTTGTCTAAGCTACCAAACTCATAAAAACAAACATATTTTTATTTGATATAGGATTCCCAAGAATCCTAGGATGCTCCTGCATCACAACAGGTAATACTGGATTTACAATAGCTAGTACTATTTTATTTATTGTTGGTAATTGACTTGTAATTTTTGGTAAAACCATATTAGATCTACGAGGAGCTGTAGAATTTTTTGAAGTTATAAATCTCCAGGTATTTGATCTACAAAAGTTGAGAAAAGAGGATTTCCAAAAGATGAAACTATAGGATTAGAACTAAAAGTTGTAGACCTTCCTGTATTATTTGGAAATATAGAATCTCTTCTTGTTGCCCTACCTCCTCTTCTTGTTAGCTAAAGTTATTGATATTCAAAATGTATATACTCTGCCTACTTTGAATCTTTCTCATATGCTATGCCCGCTAAATCTTGAAACCTAAAGTATGGAGTCGTCGGGTATGAGTTTATTTACCTCTTAAAGGATAAAAACACTATTGTTCATACCATAACATTGATATAAATGAAGTCCTTTTAAATTAATAATTAGTTCAATTTCCCATGAGGTGTGCTAAAAAATTTCATCACTAAGATTGCACCCTTATGAAAAAGAGTAATGCTCAACAATCTTGTGAAATAATGAATGATTTTTTCAGGCCTGTGGGTATGCCTATGGTGAAAATAAATCTTTAGGTTATGGGAAAACTTCCCTTTGTGACTACCTAAAAGGATCTTTTGAACAAAGAAAAGTGTAAGAAATAACTTTCTATAATTGTAAAGAAAACCTTGAAAAAAGTGATGCATTGAATGTTTAGTATCCTCAAAACCCCCTAACAGCTAATAATTCACAATAACTTTGAATAAAGCCCTTTTTTTTCCCAACTCTAATTAATAATTCAATATACCAACTTATAAATGTTGGAAAGTGATCTTTTTGGTATGTTATGAATCACTTTTTGGTTGTCATTTATGGCAACACAGCTGGCATATTGATTGATTGGATTGAAGTTATGAATTGAGAGATTAGATAAAGATACTATGGGGTATTATGACCTTCATCTAAGATCGATTTGGTTTTGGTGACGATTACAGAGAGTTAGAGAGATTTGAAGACATGGGACAACATCAGCACATCAAAATAGAGCAGTTGAACAATAGCGATGATTTGAGGAATATGTTGTGGACTCCTGGCATGCTTAGTTGGATTATGACTTTGGATAATCTATATTTTGGTTATGTAAGAGTGCCAACTTTGTATTTTCTCTTTATATTATTAATTCTATAGTGTATTGAGATCTGACTATGTAATATTAATGAAGTGAGACAACTTGGTAATAAGAAAGATATATATATATATATATGAAGACTTTTTGTAGAGAGAAGAGTATGATGTGGATGAGAGTATGATAAGAGATATATATGTGAATGGTAGAAGATTGACATAGATCATTAAAGATCTATTACTAGAAATATCTAAGCATTGAATATGCTTGTTTTGTTCATTACTGAGAACACTTTTTAATAGAAAGTTTTGTTGTAAGAGTTGTAAGCTCAGTTGGCCCCTAACAGGGTGTTGTATACCTTTAACATGGTTTTTATTCCTTTAACATGGAAATGTACTATGTAATATTCATCTCCTAACTGGGCTAGGTCTCCTAACATGGACATTATACTTTAGTGCATTCTTGTGGGTATCAAACCCACTGGGATTTTCCCTTGGCTAGGGTTTCCTCGACAACAAATAATGGTGTTATGAGTTTTGTGTTATTTGTTTATGTTATTTTCATTTCAGCAAGCTTATGGTTTATGTGGAATTGGTTTAAATTTTATTTAAAGTGTTGTAATACCCCCTCTCAGTATTACTTAATCCTAACAATTGGTATCAGAGCTATTGGCCCTTGGAGAGAAAGTCTAATAGCTTAAGGGAGATCATAATGGATTCAGATAATTTGCAAGAGAATTTTAAAGAAGAACTTGATAAAGAAAAACCAGAAAATGGTGACTTGAGATTCAAACTAAGGAGAGTAGAAGGATTCATTAAGAAATTGAAAGACCAACTTGAACTTTCTAGAAATCAAAGACATGATCTTGTGGTTTAGATAAAATAAGATTTAGGCAATGATAATTTAGATCAGATAAAGTAACTTGAAAAAAATAATGATACTTTCAAGCTTGAAAATGAAACAATGGCTAAAGAGATTCAACAAGAAAAAGCTAAAAACAAGATTAAAGAAACCTTGAAAAATACAAATGTGTTGATGGAACAAATGAAGAATGAGGCTAACCATTTTAAGAACAACTATCTAGAATTGGAGAAATATAATCAGATCATAAAAGGTGAACTTGTTGAGACAAAGAAACACATTGAGAAACTCCACATGAGCAGTGACTTGATCGATAAACAAAGAGGCAGATAGAAACCTAAAGGAGATATGACTAGTATTGGCTTCAATCAAGTTGAATGTTCCAAGAATCAAGAAGAGAAACCTGATGCAAAGATTGATGCAGAAAAACCTACTCTTGAATAACCTAAAGAACATATCAGACCTTTAAGAGGTAGATGTTTTGGTTGTAACAAGTTTGGAAACATGAAAAGAGATTGCAGAGGCAATACCCCTTTTAAAAAAATTGCTGGTTATTGTTTTAACTGTAATGCATATGGGCACAAGAAAGTAGAATGCAGGAAAAACAAACAATCTGGATATAGACAAGACAATAGAGGATAACCTATAGTGAAAACCACATGTCATAAATGTAACAACCTTGGACACTTTCAGAAGTATTGTAAGTTGCAAGTAAATCAAGATAGAATACCTCCTATATGCTACAAATGCAACATTCTAGGTCATATAGAAAAATTTTGCAGGTATAATGGAGTAAATAACATAAGAGTGCCACCTCCTATGAACACAAAGGAGATTGAAAATGATACTGGTAAAATTCTTGTGGAATGCAAGAGTGATTTTGACAATTTTTTCAATAAAGAAGAAGATAACAACAGTGGTAAGATATGGAAAATAAAAGAGACAAGTGAGATATTGGTTCAAGGAGAGACAATAGATGCTACTGGATCTTTGCCTGATGATAACAAAGTAGAATCAACCTGAATGGCCGATAATGGCCTTAGGGGGAGCATTCGATAAAGATATCAGAATATTTCTAGCCCCTGATTCTGAGGAGTGAGCTCTAACAATTTTAGGTATGTTGTGTGCAAACATCATAGAACTTATATCCGAGAGTGCAACATTGGACGATGCATATTATTTGATCATGGGATTTATAATTTATTGGATAGTGTATGATGTTAAGTGTATTGGGTAATTTGCATTTTACACTTAGAGATGAATAAAGGACATCTATGACTTATATTTCTTTACCATTTGAATATTAGCGACCTAAGGAGATCATAGATCAAAGAGTGACAAACTATCTAATAGACATATGGTGTGATTGATCAAAGTGAGAATTTGGAATTTAGTGTGGCTAAGGTATTTACATCATTTACATCTATAGAAGCTATAGATGCACCTTTTATATATGATTTTGTAGATCGACCTAGATACAAGTTTAAGAAGCATCCTTTTAAGTCTTGTGAAGAAGACCCTGAAGGAGCATTTTCCCAAACACCACACGACGTCTTGCATGTAGAAGATATTAGGGCCTACACTCATTGCAAGTATGATATATTGGGTATTGATGAGATTTCTATTGAAATGGAGTACATGACTAATAATAGAAAAATGAAAGATGAGTTCAAACATATAGATGAGTTAAGCATTATGAAAATACTGGACTTATACAAATTCAGTGAAGAGGAATGGTTTAAAATATTGTTGAGCAGAGTTCATGATCATTTTATCTGGATAGGTGAACAACCTGTAAAGATTTGTATTCAATTGATACATGAGATCACTTGATTGGATAATATTGGAGTCATTCTTGTGGTAGAGAAGCACATAAAGAAACAAGTTGAAACCCTAACATATTCAAAATGGGATAGGCGAGCTATGACAGTTAATGAAATTTATCTATAGGATGTGAGATTGATTACGATGATACTTGGATACAAATTTTACTACAAAAGTATACCTAATTTAGTATCTACAGGAGTCATTATGATGGCTTACAGGATGGTGAAAGAAAACACTAAGTATAACCTATGTGAAGTATTGGCACAAGAATTTTTGGAGAATGTTAATTTGATAAAGAAAGATAAGTTTAAAACCTTTTGATTTTGTTCACTACTAGTCCATATGTACATTCACATTGATCACAAGTTTCTAGGAATGCACCCTAGAGCATGGAGAGAATGGATACCTACTGGTATTCAGGCTTCACAAAGTTACAGGAGATAAAACAACACTTGGGTTGATGGAGAACTATTTGGCATGATTAAGATTCTTCATAAGCAGATGAAAGAAAGATACAAGATTCTTGAAGACTTAGTTGAAAAGTACAAGGATACAATTTGTTTCATGGTTGAAATTGATTATGTATCCTTTGAGGCAGTTGTTCCGAGGAAGAAATGGTATTACTCTATGGGTTATGAGGTTAGTTCAGAAGTCTTAACTATGCAGATGAAACATGTTTTGGCATCTAAAGTAGATACATCCGAGGAGAGATGGGGAACTTATGAGGAAAAATCAGCTAAAGTAAGAGAAGAATAGACCAGAGGTTTGAGGAAAATAAAAGTAGACAACATTATTGATGAATGTGATATTAAGGCTGGATTAAGTAAATAAGAGTTGAAATAAGTACAGAGGAAGTTAGAAGAATGTTCTTTTGGATTTGCAAGTACAGCTACTACAGCCCTTCCACCTCCTGAAGTTGTAATGGTAGCTACTCCACCTCCTACAATTATTTATGTAGAAACCCCTTCATCACCACGAAAGACCTTGCAGGAAGTAAAGATTGTTCCTCAACTTAACACTAGATCCACCAAACTAAATTCACCCCCTAAAGAAAAAATGATTGAGGGAGAAGAGAAGAAAGCTAAAAGTGACATAAAAGTATGGAAACCAGAATTGAAGATGATTGAGAAGAGAACTATTGAGAAAGGGAATATATTCTTAATAAACAAGTACTATAACAAGTATGAGGAATCTGATAAGCTTAATATTGAAGCTATTGTAGTAAATCACTTGTGTTTTCAAGAAAAATCTACTAGAGATAGAGGGAAGTGTACCTAAAGATTTGTATGGTAGACTGGAAATAATAAAATAGATAGTACATATTGAAGATGAGACTATTAGGAATCAAGCAATTGACAATATGTTACCTGTAGTTTATATGCAAGAGAGAGATAGAATATTTGGTGAAATAAAACCTTTGTTGAGGACCAAGGCAAGATTAGTGAAGATTATGGCAAGAAAGTATGAAGAAGTTACAAAATAGACTCAGAGAGTATTGGATCATATACTAATGAATAATATTCCTGAGAAGACTCCACCTCCTAAACCTCAAAATGACATTCTCTCAACTTCAATAGCCTAATTTGGTTTCAAAACTTACCAAATGGCCGTAAAACACCTAAAAATATTAAAAACTTGAAAATCTCCCCATTTTGGAGTTTTGGTCAACCCTTTGACCTTTTGTTTGACTTATAAGCATATAGACCCCTAGGTGCAACTTGACTCTATAACTTGCAAACCCTAAATAATACTAACCCTAAACAAACCTTAAACACACTTGGGACTTTATAACATAGTCCTTATTCAAAGTTGGTTAGCTAAACCAACCTACAAGAAAAAATGACTAACAATATCTTTTAAAGACCTTAGGGTGCTCCTGCAACAAACAAGTTAAGGTACCTGTGGTGTTAGGAACTCGTCACTAATTCCATGCCTTTTGAAGTCACTCTTAGCTATCCAAGTGGCTTCTAACTCTGATTTCTTCCTCCACTTCACTAGATGTTCCATATAGCCTTTATGTCTGGTCTATTTCTTCACTCTTGAATCCAAAATCCTTTCAGTTTGTGGCTTGACCTGATCCAGAGTTTTGAACTCTCCCACATCCTTATTCACTTTAGTACTATATTGTACCTCATCCATCTCTGTCCTCTTATACTTTATCAAGTCTTTCACATTGAAGATTGGAGAAATTGACATCTCCTTGGGAAACTCCACCTTATAGGCATTGGGTCCATACTTGGCCAACACCTTGCAAGGCCCAAACCTTTTCATCTAAAACTTACTAGGTATCCCCTTTTGCAGTCTTTTCTTATTCAAAAAAACCATTACTAGATCACCCACTTCAAATTGTAGATCTCTTCTTCCCTCATCCCTCTTGGATTTCAACTTCTGATTGGCCTCCATTAATGTTCTCCTAACTTGTTCATGTACCTCTCTCATTGACTAAGAGAAATCATCAGCATGTCCACTGATGCCTTCATAACCTTGTAGGTCTCTCAACTTTAGTACACCCCTAGGGTGTAACCCATAAATAATCTCAAATGGGCTCTTACCTATGTTCTGATTTGTGCTCTCATTATAGCAAAATTATGCCTGAGGTATCACTTTCTCCCACCTTTGACCATGTTCTTTGGTCAAACACCTCAACAAATTTCCAAGGACCCTATTGATCACCTCTGTCTGGCCATCCATTTGAGGATGATAAGTTGAGATATGTGATAAGTTGGTTCCTAGCCTTCTCCAAAGTGTCTTCCAGAAATGTCCCATAAACTTCACATCTTTGTCTACAAATATGCTTGTTGGAAAGCCATGCATCCTCACTATCTCTTTGAAGAACAAGTGGGCAATATGGCTAGCATCATGTGTTGTCTTGCATGGGACAAAATGGCTCATTTTTCTAAACCTGTCTGCTACCACAAACACACTATCTAAACCAATAGGTGTCCTAGGTAGTCCCACAAAAAATCCATACTGATGCAATCCCATGGTCTACTTGGGATGGGAAATGTCTGATATAAACCTACAGTTGATGAAGTTCCTTTTTCCTTTTGACACACCACACACTACTCTACATATCTCCTTAAATCCCTCTGCATTTTTTGCCACCAATAGAATCTCTCTACTAAGTCTAGTGTCTTGTTCAATCCAAAGTGTCCACTTAGACTCCCATTATGCTTCTCATGTATTAGATTCTCTCTCATAGAGCCTTTTGGAACACATAGTTGCTTGCCTTTGAATAGAAACCCATTCTGCAATGTATAGTCTGCAAACTCACTATGAAAATGGTTCTCAAAATCTTTGCACACCTTATAAATCTCTGAGAAATCTGAATCTCCCTCATAGAGGTCCTTAAAACCTTCAACCCCTATACTCTGCAATTGAATCTTCTAAATGGTGAGCAATATTCTACTAAGGGCATCTACAACTTTGTTTTTCATCCCCTTCTTATTCTTTATAGTGAATGTGTATGACTGTAGGAACTCCATCCATTTGATGTGCCTCAAGCTAAGCTTGTCTTGAGTATTTATATAACTCAATGCTTTCTTATCTGTAAAGACAAAAAAATATTTAGGCAATAGATAATTCCTCCATTTATTTAGGTCTTGTACTAGATCATATATCTCCAAGTGATAGGAAGAGTACCTAGACTTTGCCTCATTTAATCTCTCACTGAAAAATGCCACAGGCCTGCCCTCTTGGCTTAAGATAGCCCCCACTGCTATGCTTCTTGCATCACATTCTATTATGAAAGGTTTGTCAAATCTTGGTAACAATAGTATAGGTTTAGTGTCTACTTCTCTTTTCAACCTTTTAAACCCCTCATTAGCTTCCTTGGTCCATACAAATTTTGTTTTCAATTCTCGTTTAATGGTCTCTAGGACTGGAGCACAAATCTCACTGAATCTCCTAATAAACTTCCTATAGAATTGGGCTAACCCATGGAAGCTCCTAACTTCATTCCCTATCTTAGGAGTAGGCAAGTTCAATATGGCCTCTACTTTTTCTTTATCCATTTTCAAGTCACCCTTGGAACCTACAGATCCTAGGTAGACTAGTTCTTCCTTCATGAACTCGCTCTTTTCAAGATTGATTGTGAGATTTTCTTCCTGCAACTTCTTCAACACTAACTCCAAGTGGTTCATATGATCCTCCTTTGTCTTACTAAATATGAGGATGTAATATAAATATACAACTACAAACACACCTATATAGTCTTTCAAGACTTCATTCATCACTAAAGATGAGGATGTCATCTAAATAGACAACTACAAATACACCTATATAGTCTTTCAAGACTTCATTCATCACCCTCATAAAGGTACTAGGTGCATTGGTAATCCCAAAGGGAATAAATAACCATTCATATAACCCCTCTCTAGTCTTAAAGGCTGAATTCCACTCATCACCGTCCTTCATCCTTACTTGATAGTATCCACTTTTCAAATCAATTTTAGAGAAGTACTTAGCATCCCCTAAACAATCCATCAAATATTCTATCCTAGGAATAGGAAATCTATATCTGATACTTATCCTATTTATATCCCTATAATCAGTACACATCCTCCACTTACCTCCCTTCTTAGGAGGAAACACCACTGGGATAGCACATGGACTTATGCTCTTTTTGATCAACCCCTGGTCTAAAAGTTCTTGTACTTTCCTGGCTATCTCCTTGTTTTTCTCTGGTGTCATTTTTATGCAGCCTTTTTTGGCAAAGATGCTCTTGGTATGAATTCAATCTAATGACTTATCTCCTTATTTGGTGGTAGTGTATCTGGTGTACGCTCACATATTATATCCTTGAACTAATCCAACAATTGTCTCACTTCTACTAGTATAGGTGCTTGTTTATGAGTATCCTCCTCCTTTGTCTTTAACATGATTGCATAGCCAACTTCTTCCTCTCTCAGATCCTTTAGGAATTCCTTCCCACTAATCAACAATGTACTGGATCCTGTCTTCTCCACTATGTCTTCCTCTATCAAAGACTGAATTTTAAAAGTTACCCCATTTTTCTTGAAGGAGTACTTGTTCTCTTTCCTATTATGGAGAGATTCCCTATCATACAGCCATGGTCTGCCAAAAGAATCCATTGGAAACACATCACAAAGTATCTTGTCTTGATACTTACCAATGGTGAATTCTACCCACACTTTCTCATTTACCAAGATGTTTTGGCCCTTGTTTAACCATGTAACTTTATAAAGACACACATGTGGAATCTTGGTGAGTTTCAACTTCTCCACTGCCTCCTCAAAGATAACATTATCTGTGGATCCAAAATCAATGATCACTTTACACACTTTCCCCAAAATCTTGCACTTGACTCTAAAGAGATCCCTTCTCTGCTTATGCTCATCTCTAGAGGGTGTCTTAATCAAAATTCTTCTCAACATGAGGTGTTCTCCTTTCTCTGAATCTAGACTCAGCTATGATTTCTTAGAACAATCTTCCTCTTAGACATAGGCTATCTTCTTCTCTCCATGTGAAGCTGAGGTTTTTTCAGGAAACCTATATGCAAGGTGCCCCATCTGACCACAGTTGTAGCATTTCATGGAAGAAAATTGAGAAATTCTTCCAAAACTCCCTGATCTTCCTCTTCCACTGTTATAAGAACTTCTTCCTCTATTGTATCCACCCCTATTTCTTGATTCATGTCCTTTCTCTATATATCTTGAGTCACCTTGACTTCTATTATCATTTCCTCTTCCACTTATGCCTCCTCTATGGCCACCTCTATTGTATCTACCCCTTTCTCTCCCTCTAGAGTTGGAGTCTCACTTCTTCCTAAGTTTCTCTTCCACTTTCAAATCCATTTGAAAACAACAATGAATGGAAGTTAGGGTAAAAAGACTAAGTTATTCTTGTATATTCCACCTTAATCCATTAAGGTACCAAGTAACCTTGATGCTTTTTGTCTCCTATATTCTTGATCTAAGACAAAATTTCTAAAATTCCTCAGTGTATGATGCCACATCTAGATCCTTTTGCCTAAGGTTCTACCTCTTCTTGTGTATCTGAATGTCATAGTCTTCTGGAAGGTAGTTCTCCTTTACTTTTTCCACCATTGATTTCCAATTTGCTATGGGATTCTTTCCCTCTTTCTCCCTTTCTTCCTGCAAGAACTTCCACCATGTGAGTACTTTCCCTCTTAGCCTTGATTTGGCTACCTTTACCTTTTGTGCCTCTATGATTCCATCACATTCGAAGTGGTTTTCCATACCTTTGATCCATTCCATGACCATATCTACATCCATCTTACCAAAGAACACTGGAATTCCTTCTAGAGCCTTCCCACTCAATACTTTGAGTGCCTTGAGAAATGGTTCCTCTGGTAGAGGAGGGTTAGGCTCTAGTTCTATCTCCTACTCTACTGGTTTCTTCCCCTTTTATTTATCTATACTCATCTTCTCCTTCATCTTGTTGGCTGTCTCTACAACCTCTGCCATCGTTATCTTAATTTCTTCCATTACTTCTTCAAGAAGCCTATTCTTGTCTTGCTTCTCAGACAAGTCCCTTGCCAATTCGGCATTAGTCACCATGATTTTCTTACCTATGGATTCACTCCTCTCTAACATACACCAATCAACTCCCAAGCCTTTCAATGGCTTTGATACCAATTTGGTGGGGAGCTTTGTTGTAGGAGCGCCTAGGTAGGGCTAATTATGCAATGTAACCTAGTGTTTCTTTGATGTTTTGGCTTGTATTGGTTCTAGCCAGACCACTAGATTAATAAAGGGACATGTAAATCCTAGTGTGTAGAGGGTTAAGTGAGAGGATGTCTTGATAGGTCCTTAGTGACCTTTGAGTCCAATCTAGGTCTATTAGGGTATTTTGTGAGTTTAGTGCCAAAATTTTCCAAGAAAGGAATTAGAGGTCCTTTTTTATGTTAGTACACCTTAATTAGTGGTTTAGGGAATTTTGGACAACATTTGAAAAAGTTTGGACAACATATCCAAAAAGTTGCAAAAGTTGTCAATGTTTTCATTGACAACATTGACAATATTGTGAGCAAGAATGCAATTTCGAAGGAATTAGTTCCTTAACTTCCTGAAACTGGTGTTTTAGTAATGGGGCCAACTACATAAGGACATCCTCCATCTTTTTGAAGGGTTGCCAAGTTTATGTCAGAGTATGTACGGACTGTAGAATTGAAGAACAGTCACAGTTTAATCATTTTGTGAGCATTTTGTTTTGTAATGGATTGAATCAAGTTATGTAAGCATTTTTATGGTAATGTAGATTGTTTCAAGACTTTGCGTGGTGGTATTTTTTTAGATTGAATAGTTTTAGTTTCTTTTAGAAAATCTTTTGTTTCCCGTTGAGTCGCTGGTTTGTTTAGAGTACTGTATGCAAATGGGGTCATAAATCCATTTTCCACCGTGGAACTTGAACGAGCTCTTGGATTATGGAAGGTGAATCCATGTAGATCATATAGATTGAAGGAGGGGCCCAGAGAAGTATGGAAGCTATTTATAAATTTATTCCCTAGGTGAGCCAGATATGCATGGCTAGGGATCACCAGTAGTTGTAGAACATTTTGGAGTGATTGAAAGCATTAATTGCTTCAATCAAGCATTATGGCAAGGTAGTGTGTTGGGTGAAGGAACCCTAACCAGGAGGAGTGGTTTGGGTGTGTTGTTTTGTGTAGATAGTGAAAAGTCCTACACCTTTGTAGGATGTACTGTACAAACACCTCTGTAAGCCAAGACCTAGAAAATAATCAGGTCCTTGGAAATGGGTATCAAGATATGGTGTTAGTTTTTGACTTGTTAAGCATTTTTGAAAGATATTGCAAAAAAGGAGCCTAACTAGGCCTATTGATAGTAGCCCTCTTTTGGGTGTAATTGACTTGGAATTTGGAACTTGTTGAGGGTTTCAATCCCAAAGTTGTTTGTAGACATTGGAATTAGTCCAATAAGCAATCTTGAAGACTACCTTTCTACATAGAAGAGTTTGGAACCCATTGGGGTCAGTTTGTGTAGATGGGGCAAGAAAGGCCCATTGAAGCCTAGGTGAGAGCATGGAGTGTTTTTATGTTACATTGTTGCTGTTTACTAGTTGAAGAGATTAGGATCTTGTGAGAAGATTCCTAAGGAAGATAGGGTTAGTTGAAGAACCCTAGTAGGTCAATAGAGTGACCTAGGAGCCCCTAGAGGAAGCTAGGGAGTAGCAAGACTAGTGTTACATCAGAGTAGTATTAGAGAAAGTTGAGAAACTTGGGAAGTTTGTGCATATCAGAAACTACTAGAGAATCAGTAGGAGAGTCCAAGATGGAGACAAATGCAGAATTAGCCAAGGAAGTTTATGAGAAAAAGGAGAGGAACCAACTTCTTGAGGTAGCCTTAGAGGGTATGAAGTTGAGGCTTGAGGAAGTTGCTAATGAAGCAGCTAGGAGTAGAGAAGGGGTGGAAAGTAGTGATAGGGAAAAGAAGGTTGTTTAGGAATACATCATTCCAGAACCTGACCCTATCTTGAATGAAGAGCCATTCTTGAAGGCCATCAAAGCATTGGGTGGAAAAGCATTGGAAGGAATCCCTTTGTTTAGTGGAAAGATGGATATTGAAGCAGTAATAGATTGGATAGAGGGAATGGAGAACCATTTTGAGTGTGAGGGTGTGACTGAAGCCCAAAAGCTTAAGGTGGAAAAGTCTAGACTCCGAGGGTTAGCTTTGACTTGGTGGAAATACCTTTAGGATGAGAGGGTAAGAATGGGAAAGCAACCAATAGAAAATTGGAATGTCATGGTGACCAAATTGAAGGAGAATTATCTCCCAGAGGATTATGAAATCCAACTCCATAGAAAGAGACAAAACTTGAAACGAAAAGACTTAGATGTGGCCTCATATACTAAGGAATTCCAGAGATTGTGTCTAAGGTCTAAATTGCAAGAAGAGGAGTCAATCAAAGTGGCTAGATAATTGGGTGGATTGAAGTGGAACATCCAAGAGGAGATTACCCTATGGACTCCAACTACAATACAAAATTGTCATCATTTGGCCATAAGAGTGGAGGAAAAGAATAAGAAGAAGGGTGACTGTAGTTTCAAGAATAAAAGAGGTAGAGGAAGAGACCAAAGGGGTCAAAGAGGAGGCTACCAAGGAAGAGGTAGTGAACAAAGGTCCCAAGGAGAGAACAAACTGATAGAGTAGTAGACTGAAGGAAGTTCAAGAGGAGGCTATAATAGAGGTAGGGATAATCATGGTGGTCCTAACAAAGGAAGAGGAGGTAGGAGTAGTTCTTAGTTTGCAACCATGAAGTGTTATTATTGTGGGAAATTAGGCCATCTAGCCTATAGATTTCTTGACAAACCTTCTGCATCAGACAGTGATAAGAGGGTAGCATATGCACATGAGGACACTTCAAGTGTCAAATCACCTAAGATTTACCATCTAGATTCAAAGATGGGAGAGAACTTGATGTTCATAATAGTATTGACAAGACAAACAATCAAGGATGAGCCCAAACATAGGAGGGCCTTGTTTAGAATTAGATGCAAAATTCTTGGTAAGGTTTGTAAAGTGATTGTGGACTCTGGATCCACAGACAATATCATCTTAGAGGAGGTAGTGGTGAAAATAAAACTAGCCAAGATACCCCATGTGAATCCCTATAAAGTGACATGGCTCAACAAAGGCCAAAGTGTATTGGTCAATGAGCAAACTTGGGTTGAGTTTTCAATTGTTGGGTACAAGGATAGACTACTTTGTGACATCCTACCAATGGATGCTTTCCATTTACTACTTGGGAGGCATTGGAAATTTGATAATGGGGAGGTATATGATGGGAAGAATAATTCCATCACCTTCAAGAAAGGAGGGAAGACTTTCAAAATTCAGTCTTTACAAGAAGATGAAGAACCACATTCAAAGACTTCTAATGTGATGTTGTGTAGTGGGAAATAGTTTGTGAAAGATATCAAATATGATGAGAGTGAAGGGTATGCCAGTGTGCTAAGATCCAAGGAGGAGAAAAATCAGTGAAGGAGCCATTACCACCGGAGCTGGAAGAATTGCTTGAGAAGTACAAGGACATAGTGAGTGATGGCACTCCTGCAACCCTACCACATAAGAGGGTAATAAGTCACCAAATAGAATTTTTTCTAGGGGTATCTCTGCCCAACAAAGAAGCATACAAGCTTAATCCTGATCAGAACTTGGAGGTAGCTAGACAAGTCCAGGAACTCTTGGGTCAAGGCTTGATCAAGAAGAGTATTAGCCCTTGTGCAGTCCTGATTGTGTTGGCATCCAAGAAGGGAGGAAAATGGAGACTATGCATAGATTCAAGGGCTATAAATAGGATCACAATAAGGTATAGGTTCCCTATACCTAGGATAGAGGATCTCATGGATTTCCTTGCAGGGGAAATGTACTTTACCAAGTTGGACTTGAAGAGTGGTTATCACCAAATAAGGGTGAAGGAAGGTGATGAATAGAAAATGGCATTCAAGACCATTGATGGGTTATATGAATGGCTTGTGATGCCATTTGGCCTCTCTAACTCTTCGAGCACATTCATGAGGCTAATGAATGACAGGCTCAAGGAATTCATAGGAAGTTTGTGGTGGTATATCTTGATGATATACTGATATTTAGAAAAATAAGAGAGGAGCATATCAAACATGTAGAGGTGGTATTGAAGAGGTTGCATGAAGACAAATTGGCTATCAACCTTGAAAAGTGTGAGTTCTTCAAACAAGAACTAGTGTATTTGGGATTTGTAGTGTCCAAAGGGTCTTTGAAGATGGACCAAGACAAGGTTTTTGCTATCCTAAACTGGCCTCCACCTACCACAACCAATGAGGTAAGGAGGTTTCATGGCCTTGCACAATTTTATAGAAAGTTTATTAGAAATTTTAGTGGTATATGTGCACCATTGATGGATACTATTAAGGGTGGGGTCAAAACTAAGATTAGGTAGACCTTAGAAATAGAGAAAGCCTTTGAGATGTTGAAAAGACAAGTGGCTACTCAACATGTCCTACAATTGAAAAGCTTTGAAAAATTGTTCACCATTGAGTGTGATGCAAGTGGGATGGCAGTAGGGGCTGTATTGAGTCAAGAAGGTAGGCCAATTTCCTTCTTTTGTGAGAAATTAAATGAGGCTAAGAAGAAATATTCTTCTTATGATTTGGAACTATATTCTTTAGTTCAATCCTTGAGAAAATGGAGGCATTATCTTTTGCCTAAGGAATTTGTGGTGTCCACTGGCAACCAAGCCCTTAGTTACATTAATACACAATAAAAACTTAGATATAGGCATTTGAAGTGGATGGAGTATTTGCAAGCATTCACCTTCACTATAAAGCATAAAAAGGGGTAGCTCAATAAGGTTGTAGATGCACTAAGTAGGAGGTTACTTACAGTCCAAGAAGTCCAACTAAATAGCATTGGCATTGATAGTTTCAAAGACTTATACAAGGCAGATGAGGACTTTGGGGAAGCATACAAGGTATGTATTGAATTTCAAAACCATTTTCATAGAAAGTTCTCAGAGTTTACTTTACAAAATGGATTGTTATTCAGGGTGTAAAGGATGAAAATATTGATTTGGTTGGTGGTGTGTTGTATTTCCTTAACCTTTACATTTAATTTTTAGTTTGTATGGATGTGTATTTTTTTGTGATTAAGCATGTAGGGGGAAGGAAGATAAGATGTTCCTCTCTTATCCTAAAATGCACAAATAAAAGATCCAAAATGAGTAACCCTAAAGAAGGATCAATGCACAAATGAATCAACCATTTGGAAATGAGAGAAAGGAAGAAGATCTTAAATTTTTTTCTTTTATGATTAAGAAGATATGATATATATAAATAATTGAAAAGAATGAAAGGAAGTAGTTGTTGGTTGTATTTCCTATTTTGGCAGCTTTCCTAGTTCCTTGTCCTGCTCTCTAAGTTCTGATGTGCTCAAATCACCTATCTCTCGTTCCTTGTGCCCTTACCTCTGCCATGTTTTCAAGTTTTCAAGTCTAAACCTAGCTCATTATGCAAAAACCCTGAAAACCCTTAGTCTTCCAAGTGATTAAATGATGAATTTAAACCCTAGGTCATGTCTTTCTATTTCGAAGTTACTTTTTCCATTCACTTAAGGCATGTGTTTCAATTAAATCGCCTTGTCGCTATACCCTGAGTGAATATTCCATTTGTCTTCCCAGCTTTGTTTTTTCCTTGTGTCGCGTGGTCTTGTTCAAAATTAGAATATTCCTTTGGCCTTCTGAGACTCAGCGATTCCTTTCATGTCAGGTAGTCGCAAGATAGTTATGTTATAAGGCTTTATAAAGAAGGGACCCACTGCTTAGTCGAGTGATCGCGGGAGATTCTTAACAGTTATCAAAATGTCTTCAGACTTTGTGATTACTTCATGTCACGTTATCGCCAAATCAAGCCAAAGCTAACAGTTAAGTCAGGCCTTCAGTCGCGTGGTCTCAAAGTGAAATGACGGTTAAGAGATTCTAACCAAGACTTCGCGACTGACCGTTTGAAGTTTGCAGTAATGTTTAGTCGGGATGTCGCCAGAACAAGATTATGACTCAGTTCTCCAGTATGCAGTAAGTGAAAAAATGATTGAGTGACATGTGTCATAAGATGGGTGGATGTTTAAAGGATTATTGCATAGTCACGAGAAGGAGAAAATGGATTCAGCGACAATGAGACTTAAGTGTTTTCCCTTCAGTCGCAGTGTTTGGAAATGATTTAAGGGCATGTAAGAAACATTTAGTGATTAAGCGACTACCGTCAGATGAAAGAATCAGAAGATCCAACAATGGTCGCGAAGTCTGAGAAGAAAAGTGCCCCAGGGGAAAAGACCTCCCGACTTGGCGATTAGGGTATGTCACGCAGTCATCAGAAGTGAAAAGGGGGCGATTATAACATGTTAAGGTAAATTTGAATGCTCAGGGCTTATATCTCCCGACTGGGTGACTAGGCATTGTTGCAAAGTCTTGAAATAGAAATTAAACACTCAGCGACAGGAAGATAACCGTAAAGGTTACTGGTAACGGTTAGTCACGAGGTCTCAGAAAGAATGGTGAGTTAATGTTAACTGTGCACGACTATGATTTCAGTTATGTCATGTGATCGCTAGATATTCACTTGGGTCGGCCAAAGTTAAGAAAGCACATTGTTGCCAAGTCTTGAGATGGAACCATGGTTAATGTTAGCACTTTTTCTTGTATCTCAACCTTAAACTGATTATACTTGAATGAAAACTCCTTTTGACAAGAGAAAGGCTAATTGCTAAGGACTGGATAAGGTCCTTCTTCATTTTTGAGCTCCACATATGCTCAGGCAGGTTTTACCTCTTAAGATGGTTGTTAACACAGTATTTATTGATGTGGATACTGATTTGTCATGTATCTCTATTGAACCAACTTTATAAAATACCTTGTAAATGATCAAGCATAATCATATACATGATTTAACCATACAAATCATAATCTTAAATATGATAGAAAACCAGTGATACAAGGATTTCAATCCTTCTTCCTTTTCTTGATAGGAGGGTTAACCTAGTTGATTCACTCTTCAAGGAATCAATAATATGGACAGTGTCCTGCTGACAGAGGTCCTT
>MU225029.1:1508506-1520041 GCA_018584345.1 Thuja plicata | reverse complement strand
TTACCCTGATCTCCCATATTTTGATAGGATTAAGGCCATGATAGACAACTACTATGTGCTTGTAGAGCAATTGGATACAGTCCTGGATAAAAAAGGTGCTCAGTCACCTGAGCACTCAGAATCAGAAGATGAGAGTGGTGATGACAGTGATTATGCACGTCCTCCCGTGAATCCTCCACCACAAAAATCCTTAGAGCAAGAAATGGCTGAGATTCCACAGTTGCAAGTAGTAGAAGGACACATTGTGGATCTAACAATTGCTACATAGCCAGATGATGTAGAAGAACCTGCTGCAAAGAGGCAGAAATTGGAATTAGGATAGCCTTCAGTGGAAGGACAAAGCAAGAAAAAGGATAAGGCTAAGGCCTTAGTACCTAGTACTAGGTTATATGACCATAACCTGAGAAAAGCAATCAGGGAAGGAAAGAAGCAATGACCTGACATAGAACATGAAGTTGAGGTACCACTCAGAGCCTGTGTTGATGAAAGATTGCTTCATCAGCAAAAATTCTTAGATGATGACAACTTTATAAAAATAGAGGAGTTTAAAGACTTCCTAAGGTGGCACAAAATAGAGCAAATAAGGTCCCAATTAACTGTGGATGGAAAAGAAACAATTAAAAATGAAGCCCTAGTGGCCTTACAAAATTATGATCCTGAAAATGAGGATATCTCGCCTGAGGATGCCAGGAAGATGGTGTTGGGAAGTGGGATATTATTGGCTGAAGGATGGGATTTAGCATCTACTTTTATTATAGATCAAATCAGAAAGCAACCAGATCTTAAAATGGCAAGTGAGGTCCAGGTAGGTGAAATGATAAAAAGATTTGGGTATAGCCCAAAATCTCAGGCCTTTGCAATGTGGAGCTTAAGCCCAAAGACCAGAAGCCCCAATTAGTGAATATTCAAGAAAATATGGTGGGGAATCAGATGGTGTGGTCTGTACAAAATACAAGGGACTTAGAAATTTCCCAAATTATGACACACTAGGCTCAATTAAATGAGGACAAGACAAAACAATTGTCTGAAAGGTATACTACTCTGTTGGAAGAAACAAGTGCATTGTCTAAGGATAGAGACATGTGCCACATACAACTATACCAGAGGAATCAGTTGATCAAAACATTGACAGATGAATTGGAAGCAAAGCCTGAGGTAGTATATCTGCCTACACAACCACCACCAATGCAGATTGAAGATAAGCCTAAGTCAGAAGAGGCTATGGAAAAAAAGGTGGATGAAGAAAAAGGAAATGCAATAGCTTTAAAGGCATTAAAAGGCATACTACAACATAGAATTGAGATTCTAAAAGACAAAATTGATGTTGTAGTCAATACATACAACAAATTGCCAGTATTGCATACTGAGGTAATGGGGTACCTTGCTATTCTAAACCCTTACTTCACAAAGTGGTCTGCGAGGGAAAATTTGTTTGAGAAGTTGTCATCTTTGCAGTCCATAAGAGAAGATTTTCCTGAGATAGTAAATGAAGTAGGAGATGAGATCAAAAGAGTAAACATTGCTCTTTCATTCTTCAAAGGAAAATTGAACCAGATAGAGGTAAAATTGGGCCTCTTTTCAAATGATTTCAATAGGTTTATTCCTTCCTTAAGGGGAGATGATGACCAAGTAAAGGCTGTCGATGCCTGGAAGAGTGAGTTTGACACCAAAATGCCTAGTGAAGAGGCTTTTCTTTTGTGAACAGATGTTGATATAGAGGGATTCAATAAATATTGGATGAAGCCTTTAAAGCAGAGACTGATATCAACAAGTTCCTACTTGATGTCAAGAACATCACTGATGCTAGATGGGACAGGCAAAAGGTATAGGTACAAAGTACTCAGGACTTCAAGTGGCCATCAGATGATGAAGTAAAGGCTTGGGAAGTCATGACTACACCAAAGAAAAAGAAACCTATAGTTGAAGAAGAAATCTTAAACGATGAGTAGAGTGAACACTTGGCACTGCACTGTTCAAAGACAAGAAGGACAGTTATTACAAAAGGAGAATGTAGGTGAGTAGGCGAGCACAACTATTCAGACTCAGCATAAATACTGCCAGCTACCATCTACAAATCTGATTGCAGTCGCCAGATCAGGAGAAGAACAAGAAATATATGTTTATACCTTTTTGACTCAGTCCTTTCACCGCTTCTTCTCTCTCTTTCTTTTGTCTCTCTTGTAACTTTAGGGTTAGGTTTTCTTTGACCATCCAAAGCTTGTTTCATCCTTAAGAGATTCCAAGATGGTCAAAAACCTATATATAGCATAAGAGTTGTAATTGTTAAGGGGTCTTTGATGTTGGAACATTTTGGAAAGGAGATAATATATTACAGAGTTCAGATATTATGGGTTTCTGTCTATCTTTTGAAGTTGTATAATCTTTCATGTATGGAAAGCTGGATCATATAAATAATATACAGTGCAATTTTACTCTCCTCCATTGCTGTCTCTTTATTCTTTGTATGTGCTCTTCTATGGTAAGTTTACAAGGTATTCTAAAACATTCTGGTTATTAGGTAACTATTTGATTACTTGCAAGTTTGTTTTAAGGAAAGAACTAAGTTTTGTAAGTAGTTTCAGGGAGCATACTGCTTTGTTTAAGGATTTGATAGAATAGTTTTGAGGTGACAGGGTAATTTGTAAGGAAACTTATCTTAATTGCATGTGAGCTGTAAGGCAGTTTACGGTATTTTGTTTCTATGAGATCTTAGCTTATTTTGACTCTATAGCCCAAAGGATAGGCACTGGTTCATAAAGCAGTCTGATAATCTATCTTTGTCTAAGTTATTCCAATATATCAAAACCAAATCAATTATAATACTTTGTTACTAAGAATAGATAAACTAAACTCATAAGGACCTCTGTCAGCAGGACACTGTCCATTTTAGTGATTCCTTGGAGAGTGAATCAACTAGGTTATCCCTCCTATAAATAAAAGGAAGAAGGATGAAAATCCTTGTATCACTGATTCTTGTTATGCTTACAACTATGGTTTGTATCGTTATATCTTGCATTTGGTTATGCTTGGTTATTTGCAAGGTGATTCATAAGTTGGTTTAACAAAAGATACATAGAAAATCAGTGTCCACATCAACAAAAACTGTGTAAACAACAATCTTAAGAGGTAAAACCTACCTGAGTATATGTGGAGCTCAAAAATGAAGAAGGACCTTATCCAGTCCTTAGCAATTAGGCTTTTCTTGTCTATGAATCAGTATTAGAAGGCATAGTGTTCAAGTAGTCATTTTAAGCACTATGGTTCATACAAGAAAAATCCCTAACAGTACCAACCTTAAAGAATTTTAGGTCAAAGAATGTTGTTTTCTAAGTTCTATACTCTATTTTTGGAAAATATGAAGTATGATCCTGAACCAGAGTGCAGAGACAAAAAAAACCTAGAAATATTTTTCTGGTCTGACATCGTCTTATGAAAAATGTCAACCTTGACCCACTAATCTCACCCCTAACCCAATAATCTTGACCCTGACCTACACAAGTCTGAAAGAAAATCTATTTGCAGATCCTGATAGTTCGCTGAAAAGGGTATATAGATTTGAGTTCAAATCTTCAATCCGAAACCTATACGTGCAATAAAAAGAGATTTGTTTGTTGGGGGAGGGGTTTTCCTTGGTCAAACCCTAGTTTTAGAATTAACCTCAAATATATATAATTGAAATTGCAGAAGTAAACAAATTAAATGCATAAATTCACCTTGCTTGTAAAAGTCCTTATGGAGGATTTGAATCCTTGAATCCAAAAGTAGGTATGCACCAATAGATCTAGAATTTAGAATGTAGGATTTCTTTAATCAATTGCTTGTAGATCTCCAACACCAAATCTTGAATGGCTTCTTGAGTATGAAGAGGTTTGGAAGAAGATGGATGGAGAGATCACCAAAAAGGGTGCTATATAGCTTGAATCCTTCAATGGCCTCACATGGATCTCTTTGATGAAAATGAATTCTTGAATGCTTGATGATGGATGAATCCTTGCTTGAAATCTTGCTTGATTTCTTTCTTGAACTCCACTTGATGATGCTTAGGCTTCAATAGAGGACTTAGTTTCTCAATATCGCTCAGAGAAAATGAGAGGAGAAAGCTTCCTTTTATATGAAATTAGGGCACAATCTTCTAAGGAGGCCGACATAGGAGAATTAAATTCCCATTAAAGCCTTTACCCCTAGGAGAGGACCTATGTTAAATATAATTTAGGAATCATCTCTTTGGAACCCAAAACAACCAACCTGAAAGAAGGAATTAACTTTTTCAAAGACCGACATCCAGAAACTGTGGGACCCTGAAACTGTTGACGGGACTCTTGTGACCAGGTCTACCAACAGAGGTAATTTGTCACTGGGTACCAGGGTACCGGCCAGCTTTTCCTATAAAGGTTTTCTGTGGAAATGATATTCCCTGGGCCTCCAAGCATGTGAGAGTCTGGTCTCAATGGTGTGGGGCTCGGTTGGGAGATGTAACTATTTTTGAGGGGGATAGCTGGTTATCTTCAACTCGTTCTCTCTAGGGATTAAAGTAGGTGAGGTTTCTCCAAGCATGCTTACACTTAACAAATAAACTGAAAAAGATCATGTAGGGTTAGAAATATTTCATCTACCTATAGCTATGCCAAACATTCAAAACATCAACAATACTCTAACACACTATACTAAATACCAAAGAAACATACAACCATCAGTTCATATTTTATCAGTAGCAAGGGAAAGGAGGTCGTTAATCTACTTTAAGTGTTAGAGAAAAGGACATGAAGAACACAGAGCATAAAATATCGTCAACCCAAAAGACAGAATGCCATCAACATCATTGCAAGAACTCTCCCTTCTTCATTAACATTTCTTCTAGCAAGCACTGGTGCATGGTACAATGGTGGCTCCAAGGGAGCATCTAACTACTGAAAGATTAAAACTTATGGAGCATTGAGCTCTGCAACTAAGAACTTAGAAAACCAAATTTCTATTAACTTGTGGACTTCAAAATCATCAATTTCATCGACCCTTGGAATGGGGCTGGACTTACTATTTATACACATACACATCTAACCCTAACCCTAACTTATGTTACACTGCTTAATAAAATACATTATCCGATGGCTGGTACTACCGGTGCCACTCTACAAAAGACCTAGAGACAGAATAGGCCTGTTATGTCAGAAGAATAAGACAAGAGAGGTGGAATGGAAGAATTGGCCTCGAGAAGAGAGCCACAAAGAAGAAAGAAGAAATTTGATCCCCTAGGAATTGAGGCTACATGCCTCATAAATGGGAAAAGTGGCACCCTATCTCTGATGTTCTAGGTGTAACATTGAAGCGGCGCCTCGAGAAGACCATCTGTCAGAAACCTCCCATTGAGCTGACGTGTCTTGTAGTAGTTACCTACATTCTAACACCCTTTATTAACTGCCTTGAAAGTGACCTATCAGCCTTGGGGACTAGGAGACGGGTCACTAAAAGAATACAAAATATAGGATCCAAGACTCCGGGATCTGGGAACTTATGTTCCAAAAGAATAACGAATACAAAACACTTAGGCTTTCTCTGGCCCCCGGAGAAACTTTATTGTTGCTTACTATCGTTGAAGGTCTGGAGAAGATGATAAATTCCATCTTCATTGATGTCTTTAAGGCCAACCCACCTTTATTTGGAAACTTCAATTTGTTCCCCCAGGTCTGAAACATTTCCCTTAAATTCATCGGCCATCTTTTCCGCATTGTGACCACTGAGTATCATGTGAGTTATTCGCGTCATTTGAGCTCCATCTATTCCCTCCAGGGATTGATACCTTGACTCCATTAACTCATCAAACTTCCCCAAAACATATTCCTCCAGTGTGCATGTGTCAGTGCTAAATGGATCAGCTCCGGAGACCTTCAAAATAAAAGACTTGTATAAATTGAAAGAATATTGTACTGCGTTGACCTTATCCCACAGAGTCCCCACTAGTTACTTGATTACCCCCAATGTGAGGTCAAGTATGGAGTGTTGGGTCCTCACAAAATCAAATGACTCTTCCCCTAAAATTCTGGACTCAAAAACAATCTCCTCTCTGAGGCCGATGAGTTCTTCTAACTCAACCTTCCATGTCTCATAATTCTCGATGTCCCCCTCCCATATACTGATGGTGGTTTTGGCCTAATGTAATACATGGTGGGACACATATAGATCTGGGAGGGTGGACACCAGTAAATGTCAGACATTTCCCAACTACAAGGTAACCCATTCATTAACCGCTTGGGCCTTCTTCATCGTCCGTAATGAGTCTATATCACTCTACGGAAGCGGTGCATCTGAAGTAGAGGCCCTCGGAGGGATGACACTGATGGGCCGAGCCAACTCAGTTAACAACCCCATGAGGTTTGCATTTTCTTTCCTTTTTTGCCTTGTACTTTTGAGCCTCCTTTTTGTAGCGAGCCTCCATTGCCTTGGCTGCTTCTTTCAACAGGTTCAATTCACCCTATTTTCCTCTCTTCCCCAGCGATGCCTCTATGAAATTATAATCTTTTGCCTCTGTCATTGCCTCATCTGCATCTGGGGAAGGTTTCGCGATTACTGCGATTGTTTCTCTGCCCAGCTCGGTTCAAAGAGTGTGAACCGTCTGGGCTTTCTTAACTTGAGGCGGGTTCTACGCTTGAGCCATCATCTCGGCCAAAGAAATATGGGCTCTGGGTGTTGATGGGGGGGCCTTTATCTTCTAAGATTCCACCAACCACTGTAATAGGCAGGGTGGCTTTGTAGCCAAAACCTATTCCTATAAATTCTCCCCAATATCCTGTTGTGCTCCCTTAGTAGTATGAGCCTCTTCCAGCTCCTTCCCTATATCTTCTATCTTACCGGCAATATTTTCTTCAGTGGTACCTATATCTTTTGCCCCACCATCTGTATCTTTATTAATATTTGGGTCCTTATTGGTTGCCCTGGGGTTTTCTTCTTCTTCTTGTTCCTGTTCTCCCTCAGCCTCTATTGCTGAGGTGTCTTCTTCCATTGGTACATCCTCTAGTAGTGGGAGAGGCAATGGGCCAAGATTCAGCATTTGGGCCGCAATGATTACCTCCCCAAATGTTGCCTTTGGGAGTGGTGTCTAGAATATGGCGGTTGGGGTCACGGTTGTTCCCGAGGGTCTAGTTTCCCCAGCCGATGCCATTTGTTCACTTTTCTTTTTCTGGTCTAATACTACCATATCGTGTATTTCTGGGACTTCGAAGGTGATCTCTTACTCTGTCCCTTTCTCTTATTCTACCTGTTCCTCCTGCTCCTGTGCAGGTTCCTATTCTAGAGCTTCCTCTTGCTCTAGGATTTTAGCCTTCGGCTGCTCAATGTCTCCCTACAAATTCCCAAACTCGTAAGTTCTAAAAACATCATCAAATTCTTCTTGTTGGGGAGGATTTTCTGGGACATGAGTGGTCTCCAATTCCTTTTTCGACTCCGGGGAGTCGCAAGAAAGGATTTCAACTTGTGGGATCTAAGGCATCCCTAGCTCCACTTCTTCCTTTGGCTTTGGATTGAGCCTTTTCTTCTACCTGGTGACCAAAGGAGGCCCTGCATTCCTAAGGACCTGCTCCTCTTCTAGATCCACTCCTGTCACTTTGACCATTAGTGTTGTCCTCTACCAGAGTAGCCAACCATGTGATTAATTTCTCCCTCATCTACTGGGAGGCCGCTATTAATTTCTTCAGTTGTTCTTTTATGGGGGTCTCCTACAGAGTTGGAGTCTCCATTATTATTTTTCCCCTATCTTCTCCCTGTGAAGAAGTTCCGGCCCCGGGGGTCAGCTTTGGTACCGGCTGGGCAGCCCTGCGGGTACTCTCAGGGCATATTCTCTTAAAGTATATGTGGCTACACTCAACCAAATTGTGGGTAAATTCCTCAATGGTGGGCCCCTCCTGGGAATTCCAGTCCACCAGTGGGAGGGCCAAATTATCAATCCCCTATGCCTTGTATTGGGGGTCTATTGTGGATCGGGTGTCTGAGAAGTCATCTAGAAATTTCTGGAGCTTCAACCTTTCCATCATCCCCATGGTCATCTGGACATAATGCCAGCTCCAGACTTCAATGTCATCATGGAAATCTTCCCAGAAGTCCTCCATGTTATATTGGTGGGGCTCTGATGCCTGGGGAAGTGCTAGTACAATTTTTCCATGCGAATCAAAGTTCTTCCGCGCTAGATAAAATTTTGCAAGGTTCAAGCTCTTGAGTTTGTTGTTTGCCTCCTTGGCTGCAGCCAAACTGCACGAGTAACTCCCACAAGTGATTGGGAATGGAATATTTGTCACCTTCTTTAAGGCGTATAATATGTGCAACTCCATCATTTGTCTGCAATACTCCAAGAGAATTATCTTGTTCCCACAATGTTTGGGCAACAAGTAAGGTTTCCCGGAGAAGCTAGTTACCCTTATGTATGTATGCTACTTTAATTATATGTAATAATGGCCATAACTTCTGACCAGATCCATTGCCTCTGTGGGGAGGTGGTATCCTGAATCCTGGGTAGGCGTGAGTAGGTTGTAGTAGATGAAGGCGTCGTTCACCTAATAGAAACTGGGGAGACTAGCCTCCCATTGGATTTGTGGGAAATAATCCCAAGGAGCCTTCTGACCTGGGCCGATCCCGAGTACACCTGATGTGAGTAACCCATTGGTGGTGGATCATTATTGTGCTAGGGCCCAGAGAACATAAGAAGTCATATAAAACTTGCGCTTTTCAGCCACCTGAAGGAACTGAGAATCCACATGGTTTGAAATAATGGTGGCCCAATCAAAGTACTCCCCACCAGTGGTGATGCCAAGCAAGAAGTAGTACATCCACCCTGTGAATTCCTGGGCATGGGGTTTCCCAAAGACCTCGCACAGTGCTATCATCCCCATCTAGATTCTTTCTTTAAACTTGGACCA
This sequence comes from Thuja plicata, assembly GCA_018584345.1. NCBI lineage: Eukaryota > Viridiplantae > Streptophyta > Pinopsida > Cupressales > Cupressaceae > Thuja > Thuja plicata. Next base: position 1,511,141 of record MU225029.1, on the reverse strand, counting down.
AGGGATCTCTAGCTTCATTTTATTGGGGTCCCTCTTCAGAGTCTTGAGCCAATGATTGTTCATGTATTGTTGGGTTGCGACCTCCAGCTATTGAAATTGAGCTAAGGCATCAACTATGGTAAAAAAATTTGGGTTTTTGAACTGAGGGATCCCAAACCCTACCTAAAAAGTTGCGGTGTCGAGAGACACCATGGGGGTGGGATATCCGGTCGGTTCCGGGGCTGCGAGCATGATGGATGAGATGAAAGAGTTGTAATGTACTGCAAGTGTGAGAATCAACTCCGAGGCCTGCACCAAGCATGGAAAATAGGTGGCCTTGAGAATCTCAGAATCCTTGATGTTGATTGCCAATGGATCCCTAGACTATTGCTGAATGTACATTATCTTGACTAGGGCCTACACCTCAGCCCACATTCTGACACTGGTGTCGGTAATTAATTGAACTTTAGAATCAATCTTTGATCCCATGACGACATTGTCCTTAAGGTAATTCATGCTGAGAGGTAATTTTTCTAAGGCCCTCTCCATTTTAGATCTGACAGCTACCCTGGTGACCGCTGTGGAAGGAAGTTCCAGACTTTTGGGTGGTGAAGATGCGGAAGCCTCAGACATTTTTAAGGTATGTTGTTCTGGAAACCTGCAAAGCAAGGCAATTTTCAAAATTCATGAATAAATATTATTCTGGGATCCGGAGATCTTACCACCGAGGCACATGTTTTCCCTGAAAAGTTAGTTTAAGTCCAAAATATTGAAAAGTATATATATAATGCAAACTTTGACAATTAAACAATATCCAGGCCTATGGTCTCAACATACCTAATGAAAGCAAGATGTGGGTTGGGTGAGGGAAAAAATACCCAGGGTCTAGAAAACTAACCATTGGAAGATGTGCGTGAAAAGAAAGTTGTCAGGCCTATGTCATTGTCACATGGCTATGCAATAAAATGGGAGTTATGGTGACAATGACACCAACTATCTGAATGCGTGAAAAGTGGATGCCACTTGGATAGTCTTGAATGTATACATGGGATGTAAATGGATCATTAAGGCTGGTTTATGGAGGAGAGAGAAAACCACCTGGTTGAAACTGGCTAAGAGCTGAGCTTCAACTAGGCAGTATTTTGCCCTAAACAAGCTCACAACTTGAATGAAGAATAGACAAAGCACGACAGGCTTGACATAAGACTGGATGAATATGCACAACATATACACCTAAACTATAGTAGGGCCAAAAGGTATATACATGGAAATGGGGGGATATACACTAAATACATTAATATACATTATTAACAACAGAACACAGAGCAGCTATTTACACAAAACCGCATAGAAAACATACAACATATACAAAATCTACATTATCCTACACCTGCACAGAGGGTGGAAAACCCTCTGGTAGAGCCGACCCACCAACAGGTGGTGAACCAGAAAAAGATGCAAAGCAGAGTGGAAACAAAATGGAAACTAGAAAGACAACGATGAAAAAGTAGCAAAAATGGCAGAAAGGATAGGAAAACCAACCTGGGATCCAAAGAAAGGTGAGGAAGGAAAGGCTCTGGATGCTCTACAATAGCTTCCACCTCCAAACATCATGCACATCAATAGAAAATCACCTTGTTGTTACTCACTAAGCTCAGAGAAGCATACACTCAATTCTCGCACTTATCACTCTTCAATCGCTCTGAAATCACTCAAGTGTTTTTATCGCGGTAACTGTGAAAATGATAGGTGATTCCTATTTATACCCAATGTAAAAATCAAGTTACATTTCCTTTCACAAAATCCAGAATAGGCTGACCTCCAGACTTCGGGCCCGGGGATTCCGTGCGACCATACCCTCTTACGAAAAGAAGACATCGTGGCAAAGAATCCCGGAGTCCGGAGTCCGGTTCCTGGACAAGGAATGACCAACTCCAGGACTGGGTCCTGGAGACACGAGGGAAAAAAACAAAAAACAAAACCAACACCACAGGAAAGAAAACCCAGAGAAGGAAAACAAAGAAACAAAGGAAAAGGAAAGGCAAGAGCCACAAGCAGAAAAAAAAAAAAAAAAGGGGGGGACCCAACATTTTGCACACAAAATGTAGGGACAGGGATGCAAGGCATAACAGAAACCTAGACCCTGGGTCAAGGTTGAGGTCCACCTTGACTTAGGTCAAGGTTGAGGTTTACATAGACCTAAAAGGTTGACCTTGAACCTAAGGTCAAAGATCTCAAATCTACAGTCTAGAATGCCAGAAATTGGCTAGAGAGAGGTGGAGAATTGGGGCAGAACAAGGGGGAAAGCCAGGTCTAAATCAGGAACCCTTTCAAGGCACTTGACATGACCCCAAAACCACTTACTTAGAAGGCTAAACCATTCTACAATGGAAGTGCTTCCATTTTTTGACTATACATTTAGCCCCCACTTTAGCAAGAGTATGGACTCAACACAAACTCTTGGTAAAGGAGATCAAAAAGAACGAACAATATTATTTTAATAAAAAAAGGACAAAGAAAACCTCAAGCCCACAAGGGACTTAAGTCTTTATCAACCCTAATATCATGATAAGAGAGACATCACTAGTTAGAGAGAGAGAGAGAGAGAGAGAGAGAGAGAGAGAGAGAGAGAGAGAGAGAGAGAGAGAGATTTTCT
>MU225029.1:1469323-1494228 GCA_018584345.1 Thuja plicata | reverse complement strand
GAGCTACTCAATATTAAATGCCAATTTTGACTCAAAATTGGCCATCTTTTCAAGTCTATGTGTCTCCTATGTGGCTCTTATGTGGATGCCACATAGGTTTCACTTCATCCAAGCCTCTTCCTCTCTCCAAAAACTCTATAAATAGAGGCCTTCTCCACTCATATTCTTATCTCTTAATATTGCAGTGTTATCATGTTATTTTGCTTTTAGAAGTTCATAGCTATAGATTTCATGTTTTCAAATGCTCTTAGTTTATGCTTAAATCACTTAGATATTACATGCTAGGTTCTTTTTGGTTAAAATTGAATCATATTTTGTATCTCATATCATAACATAGCATAGTTCTTGCATCATAGATTTTTAATCTCGTGTCTTGCATATCAATTTGAGCATCATCTTTGGGAAGGATTCAAGACTAGTTATCCATACTAGTTCTTGAATTTCTTCTTTGATTCCAAGCTTGCATTCCATAGTTGCATTTCCTTGGGGATTCATGTCATTTTGTGTGTATTTGAGAGAGCACACCCACATCCATCAAAATGAGAAAATCAAACAAGTTCAATAGGGTGCTTACTTGTTTTAGCTTAATCTGATGTTATTTGGTGTTCTTTGTTGCTTGCTTTCTCTTTCACATGACTTTTAATTGATTATATGTGCTAACCCACTAATATTTGCATGTTTGAGCTTGCTCCCAATAGATTGAAGAATTCATCATACTACATTCTGGCACGCCCGGTGAGACCCACGTCCCTAAAATTTCTAACTTCTTGTCTTGGTTTTCTTCAAATTTTTCCCAAAATGCAGATCAGCGTCTGCGTTTCATGCAGAGGCATCTGTGCAAATGCTGGTTCTCACTGAACTACCGTTTGGTGTCTGCATTGCACCAGTGTCTGCAATCTGAACTGTCATTTATGCCTGGCATTGTTAATTATAGATTTTCCAAACTCTACTTTTCAGTTTTTGAGATTCACTATATTTTTCACGGCTTTTAATGTTTTAGCATTCTATTTTTTATCATAGATGAATTTTCACAAGGTGTTGTAATGCTAAAAATTCATTAAAAGTGAACAAATCTTGAAGGTTTCTTAAAAATACACTAGCTTTTTAATATTTGGAAAGTCTGAAATGGCTAAATTTGATCTAACTAAAGACTAAGAAGAAGAAAAGTGACTTTATTTGCTTGTCTTTTTGTGTTTGCAGGTACATCAATGTTCTCGTAAATGTTGGTTCATGAACCAGCATCTGCACCCTGCATCAGCATCTATGCTAGTAAATCAACATCTCTAACTGGTATAGCCTTTTTCTGGTTTTTTTGTGTTTTTGGAGAATTTTCTATTTTTTGTCTTTTTTAGAAAAAAAACTAGAATCGACGTCTATGTACTGAACAGCCGTATGTGCTCTGTCTAAGTTGTATTTATCATGTACTAATAGTTGTTAAGTGGTTCTTGTGCTAATAACGCTTGTCAAAGATCAATATTCATAGAACTACTAACTAATTGTTTTGTAGCACCGCTTGTCAAAGACACAAACTCAAAACTACTCACATTTGTCTTACAGGTTTCCTCGGATATACATCAACCAAACGATCATGTTTGTATTAATATTTTTTAGGCACCTAGACTAATTAGTTAGATTTTTTTGTCTAATCCTAAGTGAGTGTTAGGGGATTATGCTCTCTTCCCTTTTGGGAAGATCAAAAACCTAGACACACTTAGTATTGAACAATTAAATCTTTTGGAAAGAAAAAAGCATCTCTTGCATGCTTGTGGAGAAAATGATACTGGATAGGAGAGTATGCTCTTTTCCCCTTGTGGGAAAATCAGAAATCTAGACTCCTTTTTGTCACCAATCTAGGTTACTATGAATCCTTTAGATGGGCCTACCGATTGAGGAAAAAATTTCCTGGGAATGACCCACGTGAGAACAAGGTGTAAGCCATGCTACTCTAACTCACATTAATCAAATTTACTCCTTGGGGTTAAATCCTCAAGAGTCGGTTGGCATTTGAGCTTATACTCAGCTCTCGTCTAACTTAAGTGTGGCCTCATGGTCTCAATCATGTTTATGTGACCACTTTTGTCAAGATGCTCTATGGGGATATACGCCTGAATTGTGCTTGCATGGACATAGAGGATACAATCAAACGGAGAACCATACTAAACACTCTAGGCTTAGAAGCTACCCGAAACACCCCCAAAAGGTGATAATGCTTGTGCAAGGAAGATAGTAACTTCCCCAAGATCACTCGTACATTCGTGCCACCCTGAGCGTATGGAACTGGATAATACAGTGTCATGACTAGAGCCATTGCATGCTTGGTGATGGCCATATTCTAATTAGCTCTTGTGTGTGTTCCTAAGCTTATGAGCAAGTATTTTCATGCTATGCCAATTCCTTAGGTAGATTTTGTGCTTGAAGTGCTTGAAGAACATTGACAAATCCAAAACACAGACAGAATATCCAACATTCAAATTTGTCATGTGCTTGTATCCTTCAAGGTTGCTTTGTCCCTTATTGGATTGTTTTCAGACACATGCTTGTTATTTTCTAGTTTGATTATGTTAAAATTGGTTCTTGCCATAGAACAAATCTATTAAAAAATCAGAACACGATCAAGCTTTTTGCTAGATTATCAAGACAACATCCTTTTGCAAAAAATTTGGTCTTTTATGAGATATATCCTAAAAACCTCAAACTATTCATCCAAGATCAGATCTACTTATAGGACATGATCGATTCCAAGAAGCATAAGAAGGTGAAAACTTTGTTACCTCCCGTGCAAAGAGAACAGAAAAACAGAACCCAAGAGGCTGCCAAGTACCAACACATTATCGATTCTATCAAACGAGAAATCCATAAATGAGAACAATTTGAAAAAGTGATTTACAACAACAAGGTTGCTCGTTTCATGGGAAAATATCATCTAAACTCTTCTTTTGTTGGATTTGAACAATATGACTAGTCAGTTTACCACAACAAACACAAGTTCCTCCTCTTCTTAAGCTCACTTAGATTGCATTTTAGGACCTCACTTAGGTTGTCATCTTTAGGAACACATCACACACTCATCCTAACATGACCTTGCATTAATCAAATCAATCTTAATCAACCTAGCATCATCCTAATTATCATCCAAAGCATCCTTGATCACACCCATCACTTGGTATTGCATACCCTTTTCAAGTTTCTAAAAACCTACATCTTAATCAAACCCCATCCTTGAATGTCCTTAAACTAAACATTATTTTAGGATAATCCCCTTTGTCTTTTACAACCTCATCATCTTGATCAAAAGGTTGGTTCATAATAACAAAGAATCTCATCTGCCAAAGACTACAAGTCTATCTTAGGTAGACAATCATATCCACTTGATCCTACACTAGGGAAAGCAACCCTTGATCCTTGCATACATCAAGTCATCCTTAATCCATAGAAGCACATCCATCATCTTAAGCACATCCTAATCCTAGTATCATCATCCTTAGTTTCCTAGGTGCATCCTTGCATACATCTTGCATCTCATATTCCTTTAGGATAGTCATTTCATGCCACCCATCACACGAGCCACTAAGAAGAGGAAGAAAATGGATCCTAATCTTGTCACTAGCTCATCTAATCCTACGACTGACAATACCAACATCATGGTTACTTATGCGCCTCAGCCCAATGATCAAATTGAACATATCTAGGTAGACACTAACGAAACTCCCACTCTAAGTACTGTGGAAACATTTATCAACCATCCAGTGCTTGTCCACATTGTAAATGCCATGAGTGGACATAACAACAACTAGGTACTCTTGGACATCCAACAATAAGGACTTCAACTTCCACCTTGGATTATACCCACACTTGTCACACGACCTATGGCACTTCCAGGGGAACATCCTTATCCCACTAGAAACAAATTTTTTGATCCACTTCAACGAGCCCTACAAGTGGGAACTCTTCTCGCGCAAGTATTTCATTCCTCCATTCCACCTTCCATCATGCACACAACACCCTCACCTACCTTAGGAGCCCCACCTCCTGATACCACATCAACACCACAAACAATACCCCCTATCACTATGCTATCACCTCTGCAAGCCACAGTTGCTCCTCTTTAGCAAGCAATCCCAACATTTGTTACAAAATTTCCACCACCAATAGTTAGCACATAGGAAACCACCATTCCACCCATTCCTACTCAACCTGTTCAAAGTGCTACAACCAGTTTGCAGCATCAAAGAACCCAAGTCTCCATGCCTATTCTTCCTTTCTTCACCACAGGCATGCCACCCACCAACGCCTATAACTAACCCTTATTTCCGCAAGGGTTCACTTTTCCCGCTCCACCAGCAACTCAATCACAATGAATCCCAGCAATTCTACCTCAAACGTTGTTCACCCCAAATCCCCCCATACTGCAACCATCCACAAATCCCTTCATCATACCCCAAATTCCCATCGAACCTATCCAACAGCAGCAAAACACCAATCCATTCACATCTCAAGTGCAACAACAACCAATCAACCCCTTCACAGCTACACAACCCACTATCCAAACTACACAGTAGCCACAACCACAAACACAGGGGGTAAATCCCCTCATGGCACAACCACTGCAATAGTTTGCTAATCTTGTTATCCAACTTGTGCAACAATAGAAAACTCATTCCACCAATTACATTGCCATGCCATCTTCCACTACATCACAAACAATTCCACCTCCACAACAAGTTCTCACTGGGGGAATTCCACTGCAAAACACTTATCCTCCATCCTATATAGGTGCACAACAAGTTCATCCCACCTATCCAATGCCGCAACAAATACAAGCATATTTCCAATAGTTGCAACAATCTTGTCAAGCGCCGACACCTCCCCCACTGCAATATTCCCCTCAACCACAACTTCCACCACAACAAACTGTATATGCTCACCAACAACCATCATACCAAACACCACAATATCCCCCGTAGAATCCTCCATACTCGCCATTCGATCCATATCAAGTTCAAGGAAATCCTGCAATCACGATCAACAATCCTCCCCCGCAAATCAATCATGAATGGGAGGAAATGAAGAATGCTCTCAAGGAGCTAAAGGTTAGGACAGAAGCTAAAACATTTAAGTTTGAAGAGGTATGTCCTTATCCATTTGATTGATCTATCACTACTATACCCTTCTCCAAACACTTTGAGACCCCAAAATTTGATAAATATCAAGGGAAGGGTGATCCTGTGAGTCACATGAAAGAATTCTACATGGCTTGTCAAAAAGTGGCCTATAGCGATAACTTCCTCATGAGACTATTTCCCAAAAGCTTGGGAGGCACCGCTCTTAAATGGTTCTAAAAAATCCCTTATGGAATAGTCTCTACTTTCACGGAATTATCTAAAAAGTTTGTGGCCCAATACGCATATAATGTCAAAAATGAACTCTCACTCCTTGACCTATGAAATTCCAAACAAAAGGGAGAAGAAAGCCTAGTTGATTATCTTCAATGCTGGCAAGGGCTTACTACTAGGTTGTATTACCAACCCCCAGAGAAACTTCCAATTAAAATCTTCATTAACAACCTTCATCCTAAGCTTGCATATCACATGCGCATGAACTGATACAAACTTATCCTGACATCAGAATCAAGGCTATGGACCTTGAACGAGGTCTCATAGAAGAAGGTACCATCAAGCACTACAAAGAATCCCAGCCTGACAAACATAACAATGATTGATCACGATATTGGAACAAGAACAAAAATGCGATAACAGATGGAGCCACTGACATCAAACATGTTCAAGTTGTGGTAGCTAGTCCTAATGCACCTACCCAGACTTATCAGCAAGCACCACCAATGTACCCTCAACTTCCTCCCATGTATCAACAACCCACTCCCATGTATCCTCAACCAACATATCAGCAAAACATGCACCCTCAAGGTGCACCTATCTATCCTCCTCCAGGGACATCATATCAACACAACTACCAAGGTCCTATGAATCAAACAAATGTTATATCAGTCCCGCATGGACAACAAAGACCTCACACTTCAAATACACCACAATGCACATTTACCCCTTTCGGTGAACCTATAGATGTCATTTTTCACAAGCTAGTCCAAGCTAACCAAGTCATGTATCCTAAAACATAGTCATTTGATGACTCAACTCCTAATCTAGCTTGGTATAAAGACAACGAGTACTATGATTACCACTGTGTTAAGGGACACACCAACCTCAAATGCATGAAGTTGAAACACTATATTTAGGATCTCATTGACCACAAGGAGATTGAAGTGGACTCTCTTGCCCAATCATCGCCAAACACAGGCCTAAAAATTTATCAAAATGCATTCCCTAAACACACTTCTGGTATAGGCCCAGGCAATCCTACTCAATCCTCTGATCAGGGAAAGGGTAAACAAGTAGAAAATACTAACATAAAAGATTATACAAATGCATATATCAACTACAATAATCTCATCAACTGCATATCCCAAGTCCAGTCCTTCGTTAATGTCATTCATGTCAAGGGTGACGATAACCAATGCACCATCACCACTTGTAGAGGTAGGATAACAGTCGCAGGTGCTGGTCCCTCCCCATCTGTTGGGACCCAATACAACATTTTGGAACACCTAGTGAATACTCTAGCCCAAATTTCCATCCTAGATCTTCTCTGCACATCATCCACTTATCAAGGGATCCTCAACACAGCTTTGCAAGAATCCCGTGTTCCCAGCGACATCAACCTCACTGAATTCCAAAACCTTTTCGGACACCTATCTACATCTTGTGGGGTCTCCTTTAGACCAACAGACGTACCCTCAAAATAAACTGATCATAATCTCCCACTTCGTATCGCTATCATGGTTAAATATTTTGTCATCAAACTAGTCATGATAGATAATGGATCGACCCTAAATCTGTGTACTCTAAAATTCATAAAATAGTTGGGTTGCACTGAGGCTGATATAACAAATGATGTCATCACAATAAAATCATATGACAATTTGGAGCATGCTTCTGAAGGCACAATATCATTTCCCATCCAAGTGGGCCTAGTTATCCAGGATACATTATATCATGTTGTTGATCTTGACCTCCCCTTCAACATTCTCCTTGGACACCCATGCATTCATTCTATGCAAGCCGTCCCATCCACCTACCATCAGTGTATCAAATTTCCATATAAAGGCACTGAGATCACCATCTGCGCTGATCCCAAGCCCTTTGCATACTGCAATGCATTGGAGGCATCCTTTCCACATTCCAATCACTGTCCCGGGATTGATATTGGCACCTCTATCACCAGCTCATCTTGAACCCATTTAGACCTAGAAACAATCCTCTCCTCCACCTTGTCCATGGTCAAGATCAACAACAAAGGTTGTGGTGAGTATACTTTATCTGATGCCTTCACAGTTGGAGCACTGCCAATTGATCCTCACACTCAAGGCCACCAACCTAATCTAAGCAAGACAAAATCAGAGACAACCAAGGCACTGCAATTTGGTTCTACCAATTTTATATCAAAAGGTACTTTGACTGGCTAGGAAATTGCACCAAACATCAACCAATGGCTATATAAAGATCCACCACCCAAGGACACAAGTTGCCTCAATTACTTCAAAGATAAGTACCCCGCAATGCACAAACTAGTGACAGAAATATGGAATTACCAAGGAGGTGGCCTTGGTTATGAGGAGCAAGGAATGAAAGATCCTAGTATACCTACCTGACTAGAAAATCACTTGGGCCTTGGATGGGCTCTAACACAAATGGGGGCACCAATGATTTCATTGACTATTCCTCTTGTCCATCCCTGGGCGAAGTTGTTGACATCGAAGATATCCCGAAAGAGAAAGTTGTGAGAGCTTATGACAATGTTTTTGATGATGAAACCTTCTTGGGCAATGCTTTCCTACAAAAACTTTCCATCCTCTTCATTGACCTTCCCCTCTACCATCCTGAACTCATAGACTGGGACCAACCAAGTGATGACATTATTTTTCCATTAGTATACTTAGAGGAAAAACACAGACATAAAGCATTACCGGCAGACAACAGGCATCACCGACGAACCATAAGTAGTACCGGTGAAATGCAAGCATACCCAGTAGCATAAATAATTTTTGAGAAAAATGCTAAGTATAAATGTGACAAGCTTCACCGGCGAACACAAGCTTCACCGGTGAACACAAACATTACCGGAAAACACATGCATTACCGGCGAACACAAGCATTACCGGCAACATAGTTTCTAGAATCAAACCGACAGGAATAGACAAGCATACCCGACGACATGTTCAAGAAGGAACACCAATGATCAAGAAAAATGATCATTAGAACTGACAGACAGATCAAGAACCCACTAATTGTGGATCTGAGTTTTACACGTCAATTAAAGCAATGTAAATCTATTTATAGAGTTTTATTTTTCTTTTAAATCATATTAGATGGTCATGCATGCTTTATGTAAATGCTTTAAAGCATCCTCATCAGTCATTAAGTGACTGATGAATGGTTGACTACTCTACTTTTGGAGTATTAATTGTGCCTAAAGACCTATGGCACCCTTTGCCATTGATGTCAAAGGAGGAGTATATAGTAAGGGGGAGTATGTACTAAGGGGGAGCATATACTCTGGGAGAGTATATAAATGGAACAAAAAACACAGTCAGAGAAACTACAAGAGTTTAGAGAAATATTTTGATGAGGATATTGAGAAGATTGTAAAAGAAAGAGGACACCATGAATAGAGGATGTTTTTGATATCATATGTTGCCATCAATGTCAAAGGGGGAGATTGTTGGAGATTTGATTATGAGCAGTTGATTGATTGTATGTTTGTCATTGATGACATCATATAATACACAGTAGTAATTCTGTATGTACTTATCAGAATGATGATGTGAAGACTTGCATGGATAGATACATGTTGTTGACATGTTTATTATGTTATGTTCATACACACAGACCCAGATATGATTTTTTAGTAAAGTTATGCAATTCTGTTATTGGCAGTTACAGTTCTGGGAGGGTAACTATTTAGGGCCGACGTATATAACGTTTTTCTTGAGTTGCACCCATCTTAAGGATATGCATGTGTATATTCATGGTTAGTTATGATTTAACTATCTTTGGTTAAACGTGCCTATCATATTACATCAAGATCATGTTGTTTGAGATGATTTGGTGAAGCTAACTCAGTGAAGCATCGCGTCTATTCAGTTTGACTTGCGTGGACTTAATATTTTTTGCATGCTTAGTTAAGCTGACTAAGATGTTGTTGAAGTGTTTCTAAGAGCTAGCATGACCTTCTAATTTAGAGAAGATACTTATAGTAGTTCATTTGTGAACGCTAAGTGTGAATGATATGAAAAGAGATAGAAGATGTACAGAGCAGAAGATAAGATGTGGTTCATTCATCAAGATTCTATGTGAAGAAGAAGTGAAAGATTGGAATACACTGGAACTGATCAAGATAGAAGGTCTACTCTACAATTCATCATCAGATATAGTGCATATATTTTATATAGAAGGTTGTAGCCTTCACCATCAAGCAGTGAGCTTTTGGACAGTGAGTCCACCACCCCTAATAGGGTTATTTGTAAAAGGCTCCTAACAGGGTCCGACCCTTAACCAGGTCACTATACTTATTGCATTGTAATGTACAACTCCTAACAGGGTTGAAATATCTTCTAATAGGGATTACTATAAACAAGTATAGTTTATTGTGGGTGCTAATTCCCACCGGGATTTTTACCATTTGGTTTCCCCATAATCAAATTGTGTGTTGTGTACTGTGTTATCTGATTAAGCATTTACTTTGTTGTATTATGAAGTTAAGGAAGTAAAAGAACTAAAGTTACTGATAACTGATTCACCCCCCCATCTCAGTTATCCTTTGGGACTATTCTAACATATGGTATGGCTATAAACCTAATGTTCATTATTTCAAAGTACTTGTAAGTACATGCTACATCTTGAAGGAAGCAAGAAATAGAAAACTAGATGCAAAAAGTGATAAAGGAATACTCCTAGGTTACTCATGTAAAAGCAAAGCATACAAATGTCTAAATCTTACTACTCATAAATTCATAGAAAGTGTACATGTCAAGATTGATGAGTTTGCAAAAAAATGTGATGAGAAGAGAAGTAAAGATCCTGAATACTACAGGAACTTTGTGTATCATGAACCTAATACTATACATATGACTCGAGCAATGGTGATTGGACAGAAGAACTGTCAACCACTAAATACACTAGCACAAACTATACAACCCGAGTTGTAAATGGTGCAACCAAAGCTACTCGTAGAAGAGACCGAGTCACAGACAAAGGGAACTAAGTCTCAGACAAAGGAACCCGAGTCATAGATAGTGGAACTCAAGCAGCAGATAGAAGAACATGAAAGAATGTTTGAGAATGACAGACCTAGTGGATCAAGTGCAGAATCTAGACTGAAGGATCCAGTATTTTCAAAATATGTTAGAAGGAATCATGCACCTGAGAAAGTAATTGGAGATCAGACAAAAGGTGTAATGACAAGGAACAAACTCAAAGGTACGTTTTTACTAAGTGAAATTAAACCTAGAACTGTTAAAGATGCATTGAATGATGAAAGTTGAATAGAGGCAATGAATGAAGAAATTGAGTAGATTGAGAAGAACAAAACTTGGACTCTTGTGCCTAGGCCAAAGGATAAGAATGTGATTGGAACCAAGTGGGTTTTAGAAATAAGATGAATGAAAATGGTGAAGTTTCTAGAAACAAGGCCAGACTAGTTTGTAAAGGATATGCTCAAGAAGAGGGTATTGGTTATGGAGAAATTTTTGCTCCTATTGAAAGACTTGAAGGAGTTAGAACTCTTCTGGCATATGATGCACATAAAGGATACAAAGTATATCAAATGGATGTGAAATCTACATTTCTGAATGGAATCCTAGAAGAAGAAGTCTACATTGAACCTGAAGGATTTGTTGATCCTAGTAGAGGAATAAGGTTTGCAAGTTGCACAAAGCATTGTATAGACTGAAGCAAGCACCCAGAGCCTGGTATGAAATACTGCATAGCTATCTAGTAAGTATTTGATTTTAGAGAACCAATGATAACAGTAACTTGTACATCAAAGAAGGACCACAGAACAAAATAATGTTCATAGAGATATTTTTTGATGACATATTAATCACTGGTTATGATAAACTATGCAAATCATTCTCTATAGCTATGAGTAAATAATTTGAGATGTCTATGTTTCGTGAGATCAAATTCTTTTTTGGATTACAAGTAAATCAAATGAAGGATGGTATATACATTACTCAATCAAAATATATCAAGGAGATACTTAATAAATTTGGTATGGAAGATTCAAAACCTGTTGGAACACCCATGTGTACTGGATAGAAATTGTCTAAGGATGATGATTCAAAAGAGGTAGATCAAACCAACTACAGATCCATGATTGGGAAATTGCAATATGTTGTTCACACCAAACCTGATATTGCATTGGCAGTTGGTATTGTTTCAAGATTTTCAGCTAATCCCAAAGACAGACACCTAATTGAAATCAAAAGAATTTTGAGATATCTGAAGGCTATTGAAAACCATGTTTTATGGTATAAGAAAGGTAGAAACTTTGATTTAAAGGCATTCACTGAGTTGATTGGGTTGGAAGTGTCAACGACAGGAAATGCACCAGTGGTGGAGATTTTTTTCTTGGAAAGAGGTTAGTGTCTTGGACTATCAAGAAACAAAATTGTATCTCTCAGTCTACAACAGAGGCAGAATATGGTGTTGCAGCAGTGAACTATTCAAACATCATATGGATCAAGAAGTTTCTATTAGGAATGAAGGAAGAAGTAAAAGAACCAGTTATTATCTATTGTGACAACACTAGTGCCATTAACATTTCAAAAAATCTTGTGATGCACACCAAAACCAAGCATGTAGCAACAAAGTATCATTTTTTGCGGGAATTGGTACAGAATAAAGAAGTAAGGTTGGAATATGTGAATACCAAAGAACAAGTTGCAAACATATTCACCAAACCTTTACCTAAGGATGCATTCTTGTATCTTAGAGGAAAGCTAGGGGTGCTTCCCCTAATCGACGCTCACTAAAATACAGTTTAGTGATGCATCAACCCGAGTAATAGTGAAGATCTATCAGTTGATGTAGGTACATCAGAGCACATTACAGATGAATTATTACATTCAAGTACATTACAATTACAAACTAAAATAGTATTGACTATTGGTATTTGAGAAGATGGAATCTTTGGCATCTGTTGTCAAAGAGGGAGAATTTTCTATAATACATAAAGAATCACTTAAGAGAGAGTACATAACAGTAAGAGGAAAATTTTGATGTCAGAGGGAATTTTTGGATAAGAATCAGAATGAAGCTAACGTCATTAAAGAAAGTTTTGTGTTTCTCTACAATTCTTTGTATTATGACATGTTGTTTTGCCATCAATTCCAAAGAGGGAGATTGTTGAAGACAATTATTCAATTGTATAATGTCATTGATGTTACACATGTATATACACTTATGTAGTGATGATACACAAATGTCTACATTCAGACCGAGCATAGTTGGTGAATAGAATGAGTTATTTTAGTGTTGACCAAGTTCACGCGGGTATTGAAGAATTTCAATGTTGACCAAGTCACTCGGGCATTTTAGTCATGGTCGAGAATTAAGTGCCATCTAACTAACAGTGATTTACATTCTATAATTAATTGATTATATGAGGCCAACTGAATTGTTATTTATTACTTATTTAGAAGTGTATTCAAGCCGACTTGACAAGGATCATCATATTTACGAAAGGTCAAGTTTGGATTAAAAAAAAGAGGAACAAGAGAAGATAAGAAAAATAAAAAAGTGTGAAAATTTGGAAGAAGCAGAAGTGTGGAATTTTGTGACATGAAGAGTGAAGGAAAAATTAGATGGGATTCTGATTGAGTAAAGATCACTCAGAGCTGCAATAGAATATCTGATCAGCAAGGATCCAGTCATAATAAGAATAGAGATCTAAATTATCAAAGACAATTTCTTACACATACAGGTCAATTCATTGTTACTCTCTAGCAATTATAGAAGTGATCTCAAATCTCTTAACAGAGTAGACTTAACAGTCTTTTTGTAAATCCTCTCACAAGGTAGCATTTCTATGTTGAAGTGTTGAAGACCTCTAACAAGGAAACTCCTCATAGGGTGATTAAATCCTTTACTAGGGTCACACCTAATAGTGTATTATTGTAACCTTTAACAAGGTTGGCTCCTAACAGGGTTCACTTCAAAAGAGTGAAAAATTGTAACTAGTTACATTTGTGGTTTTTCCCATATTAGGTTTCCATGTTAAATCTTGGTGTCACCTGTGTATATGTTATTTGTTTCATGCTTTATGTTTCTGCACTTACTCCCTAAATTATAATTGCATTGGATATTATAAAGACTACTTTGACACCCAAGTTATAGAAGAATATCTTAATTGACCGAGTAACAGTGTTAAAGTATTTAAGACATCTAAGGGACAAAGGATTTGTTTTGAAGTAACTGATTCACCCATCCCCTTTGAGTTACTTATCTCATTTCCAACAATGAGGCCATGGCTTCCCAATCAGATGGGGGAGAGTCTTAGAGCACATGGTTATGGAGGGCACAATGTTTTCATGGGGTCTGTGTATGTTGGCGATGACTTACTACCAGCTCCATCAGGTAGTGTACAAAGGAGGGTTATGGTTTATTAGTGGGATCACACTACTATATGTGTGGATGTATGATCACATAGATGTCTTTTAGCCCATTTCTCAAAGGATCGTACAGCCAGACATGCTATACATGTACTATTATCAAGGAGTGCTTGCATAGGAGCCACTAGGTTACACATTGTATTTCAGGCATGAGATACAAATTCTTAGATATTTAACGTGGAGACCATACAGAGATTTCCTTGAATGGGATGATGAAAAAGAGAACTTACCCTATTACCGACACAAGATGTACCTCATTGGGAGGACTATCATGGGTCACATGGTGATCAAGATTTAGCTGTCAAAGAGAGTATGCAGGCAGTTTGGAGAGAGATAGGGTGCACTGACCTAAACAACATTGTTTGCATGATCGAGGGGTGAGGTTAGGGCATGGGGTGTAGCACTCTAGGCTCATGTAGCATACGTAGAGTTTGAGAAGTTGCAGCCTAGACAGTGGAGAGAAAGTGTAGATATAGCATATGTAGGGATGACAGATGAGTATGATCGATGATTTTCCAAGCATAGGCCTATTCCACTGATAGATCTGGTGGTGCCAGTACTAAGAGTGTGGATGGATAGAGATGAGAGCATGGAGGAGGAGGATGACGAGGAGAATGAGGAGGATGAGGAGGATGAGGAGAGTGAGGAGGATGGGGAAAATACTAACAGGGATGTCTGTGCTATGCTGATGTAGATGTATGAGGATAGGGATGATCCGCTACATGAGGATGACATACAGGTTCTTGATGACAGGTTTGAGGATGATAGGCAGCAAAGACAGTGCATTGCAGAGCTGACAAGCCAGATAGACTTACTGATGCTTGAGAGAGACACAGATAGAGCTACATGGGTTGTAGAGAGAGCATCTCTTATGGATAGATTGATAGCAGAGAGGGATGCCATGATAGCCTATTGAGATACAACTATGTCCAGAGCATAGAGGGCTAAGGAGTCATGAAAGTTCATTAGTACCATCAGAAATGTAGGTGCATGTGAGATTACAAGGATGCTAGTGATGAGGAGTTCCTCTCCTAGAGCCTTCTAGATCTCTCTCCAAGACCTTCACTGGGTCTTCCTTAGGGTCTCTTTCTCTACCCTAACTAGAGGATTCTTTCCTAATCCTCTCACTCCCTAGGAACTTCTCATCAACTTCAAACTCAACTCCTTTCACTCTTCCTTTACTTCCTTGCAACCATGGCTTCATAAGCCTCCTATTTCTCCAATAGTGACAACCTCCTGAGGTGAAGTTTCAAACACTCCTTAGGTCTATTACAACTCTTATGGATTTATTTTAGTGAATCCTTCATCCATTTTCCAATCGAGTTCAAAATCTAGTCTTCTAGGCCTTGTAGCCTTTTTAGGCCTATTAGCCCTCCTAATCACTAAAAATGTGATTTTCCTCCTAGATCTCTTTAACAAACCTAGAAAAAAAGGACATATTCTTTGTGGGTTTTTATTACCCTTCAATATTTTCTAGGTATCAAATATTAGTAGAGTCTATACAATGGATTTCTACCAAACTCCTAAAAATAAGGGTTTCAAAGGCATGTAGACTGGTTTGACAACTTGTACTTCTTCCTCCAGTCAAATGGAATCCTTTGAACTTCTCCTTCCATAAGAAGGTCTACACCACATCCCTCCACACTCCTATAAACTTGATTGGCTCATACCAATCACTCTCCAATCTCCATTGCCATTGTATTATTCAGATACCCTAACTAGAATGCTCACCACTTGCCTAGGGCCTAAATGTTCTTGAGCTTCCCCTACACACACAGACTCCAAAATCCATTTATATACCGTATATACAAGTTCCTAGTGGATTCCAAGTGGTCATGGATTTTGAGCCACAGGAACTCCAAAGAAACACATTATTTACATAACTGGACCAAAACTGGCCAGTGAACTTGAAAAACATAAATAATTTAACAAAACCTAACCAGAATTTACAATCTACCAAACTAACACCACAAAAATCTTGGGAACTACATTTCAAACACTATTCAATCATTAATTCAGTCCATTCATTCCAATAAATTGATGGATGACGGCTCTGTCACCAATTACACTGCAAAATTGATCCTTCCTTGTGATCAGTCCATACAAAATGAAAACTAACTATTAGATTAGGGTTGGATTAGCCTTATATATTCCTATCCCATCTATCTGGACCATTTGGTCAGGATTTGGGCACCTCAATGGCTGATTCCTAAAAACTAGGAAATGTTGTCATGACAACTTTTAAAGTTGTCATGACAACTTTGACAACTTTTGTCAAAATTGAAAATTTTACATTTTGAGTGTCCTAATTGGTTCCAAACTTTACCAATTGACCTAAAATTCCTAGAAAACAACCAAAAATTATAAATCTTCAAAATTTGGGACTTTGGTATACTCTTTGATTTTTGATTTGACTTCTAGGCCTTAGACTCCTAGAATCCACTAGACTCAAACAACACAACCCTAACCTTTCCAAACCTAAACCACACCTCAAACACACACTAGGGACTTTATAGTTTAGTCCTTATCATGGATGGTTGGCCAAACCAACCTACAAGCCAAAATTGATTAAGATCTTTCAATAGACCTTAAGGGTGCTCCTGCACCATACTCCCCCCTGCAACAGTCAAGTTAAGGAACTTTTGGTGACAAGAACTCCTCACTGATTCCATGTTTCTTGAAGTCACTTTCAGCTATGCAAGTGGCTTTTGACTCTGGTTGTTGCTTCCAATGACGCTCCATGTAGATCTTATGTCTTGTTTTCTTTTTCACCCTTGAATCCAATATCTTCTCAACTTGTAGTTTGTCCTATTCTAGAGTCTTGAACTCTCCCATATCCTTAATGACCTCTGTTCTATACTACATCTCATCCATATCTGGCCCCTTATACTTTATCAAATCTTTCACATTGAAGATTGGAGAAATTGACATCTCCTTGGGAAACTCTACCTTGTATGCATTAGGTCCATACTTTGCCAATACCTTACAAGGTCCAATTCATTTCATCTGTAGCTTTTTGGGTATCCCTTTTTGTATTCTTTCCTTATTTAGGAACACCATGACTAGTTCACCCACTTCAAACTGCAATTCTCTTCTCCCCTCATCTTTCTTTGCCTTCAACTTTTGATTTTCCTCCATCAAGGTCTTTTGCACTTTCTCATGAACCTCCTTCATTGATTGTGAAAAATCATTAGCATGCCCACTGATTCCCTCATATCCTTTGAGGTCTCTGAGTTCCATCACACCCCTTGGATGTGCCCCATACACTATCTCAAATGGGCTATTCCTTGTAACTCTGTTGGTACTATCATTGTAGGAAAATTCTGCCTATGGAATAACTTGCTCCCAACCTTGTCCATACTCCTTGGTCAGACATCTAAGAAATTTCCCAAGTACCCTATTGATTAATTTAGTCTGCCCATCCATTTGAGGATGATAGGCAGATCTATGAGACAAGTTTGTACCTAATCTCTTCCATATGGTCTTCCAAAAGTGACCCATGAACTTTACATCCCTGTCTGCAACAATGCTCATTGGTAGGCCATGAATCCTTACCACTTCTTTGAAGAACAAGTAGGCAATATGGTTGGCATCATGTGTTGTTTTACATGGTATTAAGTGTCTCATTTTACTAAACCTATCTACCACTACAAATACAACATTTAAACTAGTTGGATTTCTAGGTAACCCCACTATGAAGTCCATACTTATGCACTCCCAAGGTCTACTTGGGATGGGTAATGGCTGGTAAAGTCCTACATTATATGAAGTGCCTTTAGCTTTCTGACATATGCCACACATCTCCACATACCTTCTTACTTCCTTTGGCATCTTTGGCCACCAATAGAATCTCTTTACTAAGTCCAATGTCTTGTTCAGTCCAAAGTGTCCACTTAGGCTTCCATTATGCTTCTCCTGTATAAGGTTCTCCCTCATTGAACCTCTTGGAACACATAGTTTCTTTCCTTTGAATAGTAACCCATTCTGCAATGTATACTTTGCAAACTCACTATGAAAGTGATTCTCAAGATTTTGACACACCTTATATATCTCTGAGAAATCTGAATCTCCCTCATATAGGTCCTTAAAACCTTCAACCCCTGTACTTTGCAACTGAATCTCTTGGATGGTAAGTAGTCTTCTACTAAGGGCATCTGAAACTTTTTTTTGCACTCCCTTCTTATGTTTGATAGTAAAGCTGTAAGACTATAGGAATTCCATCCACTTGATGTGTCTCAAGCTAAGCTTGTCTTGAGTATTTATGTATCTCACTGCTTGGTTATCTGCGAAGACAACAAACTCTTAGGGAAAAAGATAATGCCTCCACTTCTTAAGGATTTTACAAGAGAATATAGCTCCAAGTCATAGGAAGAGTACCTAGACTTAGCCTTATTTAATCTTTCACTGAAAAAGGCCACAGGCCTGCCTTCCTAACTTAAGACAGCTCCCACTACAATGCTACTTGCATCACACTCCACAATAAATGGTTTATCAAAGCTTGGTAATAGAAATATAGGTTGAGTAGCCACTTCCTTCTTCCATCTCTCAAATCCATCATTAGCTTCCTTTGCCCACACAAATATTTTTTTCAACCCTCCTTTTATGGTCTCTAGGACTAGAGCATAAATCTCACTGAATCTCCTAATGAACTTGCTATAGAATTGGGCTAACCCATGGAAGCTCCTAACTTCAGTCCATGTCTTAGGAGTAGGCCAGTTCAGTATGGCATCTACATTCTCCTTATACATTTTTAAGTCACCCTTGGAAACCAAAAAGCCAAGGTAGACTAGCTCTTCCTTCATAAATTCACTCTTCTCAAGGTTTATGGTGAGTTTCTCTTCCTGCAACTTCTTCAGCACTAAATCCAAGTGTTTCATGTGATCCTCTTTAGTTTAATAAAAATTAGGATGTCATCTAAATAGAAAACTATAAAAACTCCTATATAGTCCTTCAAGACTTCATTCATCACCCTCATAAAGGTGCTTGGTGCATTGGTAAGCCCAAAGGGAATCACTAACCATTCATAAAACCCCTCTGTAGTCTTAAATGTAGACTTCCACTCATCACCCTCTTTCATCCTAATTTGATAGTACCCACTCTTTAAATCAATTTTAGAGAAGTACTTAGCACCCCCCAAGAATTCCATCAAGTCTTCTATTCTAGGAATTGGAAATCTATACCTAATAGTTATCCTATTTATTTCCCTAGAATTAGTACACGTTCTCCACTTACCTCCTTTCTTAGGAGCCAACACCACTAGGACTACACATGGGCTAATTCTCTTCCTTATCAACCCTTGCTCCAAAATCTCTTGGACTTGTCTCGCTATCTCCTTGCTTTTCTTTGGTGTCATCTTATATGTAGCCTTGTTTGGCAAAGATGCTCCTGGTATGAAGTCAATTTGATGACTTATCTCCCTCTTTGGTGGAAGGGTGGCTGGTGTACCCTCACAAATTATGTCCTTGAACTGGTCTAGCAGTTCTCTTACCTCCTTTAGTATAGTTTCCTTCTCATGAGACTCCTCCTCCTTTGGCTTTAGCAAAATTGCATAACCAACTTCTTCTTCCTTCATATACCTTAGAAATTCTTTTCCACTCAATAGCATGGCACTGGATTCTTCCTTCTCCATTGTATCCTCCTCTAGTATGGATTGTATTTTTTAAGTGACCCCATTTTTCTTGAAGGTGTACTTGTTGTCTTTCCCATTATGAATTGCATATTTGTCATACTTCCATGGTCTGCCAAGTAACATTTGGCAAGCATCCATTGGAAAAACATCACATAGTATCTTGTCATGATACTTCCCAATGGAAAATTCCACCCACACTTGTTCATTGACTAAGATGTTCTGGTCCTTATTCAACCATGTGAGTTGTAAGGACATTCATGTGGAATTTTAGTGAGCTTTAACTTCTCTACTGCATCCTCTGATATAACATTGTCAATAGATCTAGAATCAATGATCACCTTACATACTTTTCCCATTATCTTGCACTTGACCCTAAAAAGATCCCTTCTTTGCTTGTGTCCATCCTTAGTGGGTTATTTAATTAGTATCCTTCTAAGCATAAAGCTTTCACCTTTCTCTAAATCTAGACTAACCTCTGAATGCTTGGTGTTGTCCTCCTCTTGGACATAGTTGATCCTCTTTTCACCTTGTGAGGATGTTGGATTATTTGGACACTTGTATGCAGGGTGCCCCAACTGTCCACAATTGTAACATTTCATGTAAGAGAAATGGGATCCCCTTCCAAAACCTCCTATCCTTCCTCTACCACTGTTATAGAAACCCCTTCCTCTATTGATGAATCCACCTCTATTGTTTGGCTCCTGTCCCTGATCTGCATATCTAGAGTTACCTTAACCCCTATTGTCACTGCCTCTACCACTTGAACCTCCTCTATGGACACCTTTATTGTCTCTACCCTTTCCTCTACCTCTGGAGCTAGAATCTTGTCTTTTCTTTAGTTTTTCTTCCACCTTCAAAGCCATTTGAAAACAACTATGGATGGAAGTCAAGGTAAAGAGACTAAGCTCTTCTTAAATGTTCCACCTTAATCCATTAAGGTATCTTGCCACTTTAATACTCTCTTTCTCCTAAATTATTGATCTAAGACAAAGTTTTTGGAATTCTTCGGTATAGGCTGACACATCTAGGTCTTTTTGCCTAAGATTTTGGCTCTTCTTATGCAATTGGATGTCGTAATCCTCTGGAAGATAATACTCCTTCACTTTTTCCATCATTTTCTTCCAATTTGTTATGGGCTTCTTTCCCTCTTTCACTCTTTCTTCCTACTAGAACTTCCACCATGTAAGTGCTTGCCCTCTTAGCCTTGACTTGGCTATCTTCACCTTTTGGGCTTCTATAATCCCATCACACTCGAAGTGATTCTCCATTCCTTCAAGCCATTCCACAACCATTTTAGCATCCATCTTTCCAGAGAATATGGGGATTCCCTCTAGAGCCTTTCCACTCAATTCCCTGAGTGCTTTGAGGAATGGTTCCTCAGGTAGAAGAGGATCAGGCTCTGGTTCTATTTCCTCTTCCACTGGTTTCTTTCCATTATCTACCCCTTCATGCATTTCTTCTCTCAACTTGCTAGTGTAACACCCCAAAATTGGTACCTTATAATTCTAATCAATTTTGGTGCATTTTCTCATCATTGAAGTCCTATTGTACTAGGAAAATTCTCCTTCCTAATTGTCTTTAATTGACTTAATCTCAAATGCAGAAAACCTGAATTTGCATAAATCTTACACTATATTTAATTCCTAATTTTTCAATATTTATTAGCTAAAAATCCCTATGATTAATTAATTTAATTCTAAAGTCCTAAGTGCTTTTAAATTAAATTAATCCCACCCCCTTTAGCTAATACACATCAAAGGAATTAAATATTATTTAGTTATTTGAATGGATTATCCTCACTTGAGTTTAATAATTCCAAATGAAAAGCCACCCATGTGGCAATAATTCATTCATTTAATTAAATAATTCCTCCATATTTTGTCTCATCTTCCTCCATGGAGATGAAGAGTTAGTCATTTCTTTCCAAGAAACTCTTCATCCTCTCTTCAGGCTTTTCTATATTATGGACCTTATTTCCTTCATTTGAAAGAGCAATTTTTAGAGTATCAAAACTATAGCAAATTATTGTCTCAATTTTCTCATATTTTCAAGCTTTCATTGTATATTTAGTGTAATTTCATGTAGCTTAATGGAATTCTTCATCTTAATTTAGTTTGTTTACTTATCAAATAGCTTAATTATGTTATCTTTTTCAAATTTCTTACCTTAAAATCTACATCTTCATTCCTAGATTACAATTGCATCTCTCATATAGAATAATTTCGTTTCAAGTTTTCAAAGCTTTCAAATCCTCCATTTTAGCAATGGTCTATGGTTGTTGGCTCTCGTTCTGAGAGTAATTAAACACTCCAACTAAATAGGAGGCAACAGGTCGATTTGATCGATATTGTGGAATGAGAAAATCATGTTCATCTTCACAATTTAATGATTGAGCAATGACTATGTTGTGTTGTGCTTGATTTAGATGTAAAAATTCAGACACATACATTTTGGCACCCACCATGGGGTAGGATATTCAATTCCTGGCCTCATATTATATATTTACTGTTGATTCTGTTTTATGTCATTTTTTACATTCACTTTGAGTCAAATCTGACTCCACCATTGCGTCTAGAATTTTGTTTTGGTTTAAAATGACTACTAATACGCCTATACTTGCCCAAAAATTTAATATGTGGCATCAAACATTTTGCTGTACGGCTCTGGAGTGAAGTTTCACGCGAAATTTCCCCCATATCCACGCGGACTTGTGCTTTCATTAGCAATTCCTCATGCGAAGCCTTGTACTTCCTCACGTGGAGCCTTTGTACTTCCTCACATGAATCCTTTCACTTCCTCATGCGAAGCCTTGTACTTCCTCACACGAGACTTGGTGACAATCTCTAGAATTTCACAGTTTCTCCAATTACCTTACTATTTTCCTAATTATTTTCACATGCTGCTATTTTTATCTCTCTAATTTCTCTAACAGCGTAACAATGGTTTGCAGGATGCTAAAATGAAGAAAGAAATTACAAACTACTAATGTATTTACTCCAAGACACTTGTCGAAGACCTTGCATGTTTTCACAAAACTCTCATGTCTATTTTTAGCAGTTAGAACACACTTCGGTTGGTGCTTAAAATAAATCATTGTCTTGCATGATTGAAGTGTTTTCTAGTTTGTAATTCCAAGAACTATATGAATGTATCCTCTCCCCTCGCATTTATGGATCTTGGGTGTAAGATAAATTTATATGATTCTCCTAGAGTGGCTACCTCCCAAGTGCTTTAATAGAGCCAATGAGAGTGGATTGCCCAACCAATAACAGGCTAAAGCCAAGCCCTTCTGAACCGGTATATAAAAATGCCATTGTGATTAATCTCATAATGGACAAGTGTGAATTCATTGTGGCAACCAAAATTTCCTCCAGTACCCTAGTGGTGCATTAAAGTCCCTACATTGTTAAGGTGAAAACCTAGCTTTGAAAGGATTGGGAGATCCCCCTTTATTGGAAAAATGACTTGATCACAACCACCTGAATGGATACCCTTACTACAAACTGTGTTCTAGTATCCAAAAAACCCTCTACTTGTTGGTGCAGAAGGTTAGAGACCAACTAAGATGCCCCACACTTTTATGGCTCTTAGTAGAGACAACAGCCCTTTGGGAAGCAATTCCTTTGGGGTTCGAAGCTTGGTATGCCTGAGAAGTGAGTGCACATGTAAGGAGGAGCCCGTGCCTCCAAGATTCTAATTTGTCTACTATGAGTAAGCGTAGCTGAACTTTGGTTCAAGTGGAGATTCAAAAGATACTGCCCTAGCTATCGTAGGATTGTGATGTGTCTATTCTGGTACTACAAATATTCTTCTTGATGTGTCTTGCATGGGTGAAGCATCAAAACAAACATTCAAATCAAACATCAAACCGATCATTCATATTCAAAATCTGCACTTCTAGGTGTTAGCTATCGACTCTTGTCTAAGTTTCTACATCTACTATCAAAATGTTGAGAATCTATCAACTTGTTGTCCAATTGCTCTTCTACTGTGAAGGTTCTGTCCAAATTTTCACAAAATCTGTGTTCTCATCAAACATCGCTACTCGTTTGTCTTTGACTACAATCTATTGAAAGTCTGACTCATCGCTATTTTGAAATCTGACTTTGTTGTGCTAGTCCAAGTGACCCATTATCTATTTCAACCTTATCATCTTTGTCTACACTGTCCTTATCCCAAGTTGCAAAAGAAGGTTCGTCAACCTTGACTCAAGATCAGAGTCATTGCTATCTCTATCTCAGTTGGACATTATCTCCTTTGTCCTTTAGTCTTGGACTTAGTTAGCACTTTAGATATCACTTCAGCACCTGTCATTCAATAAATATGATTCATTGTACCTCCTCTTCAATATTCTTATCAAGCGCATCAAGACAATCTTACAATATCTAAAAGAAAAGAAGAGATTCTTAGGGCAACTTTATTAAAACAACTTCAAACTTTGGAATCTAAACTCCAACGATTAAAGGGGAAAAAGGATACTCCATCTGACAAATCCTCCTTAAGATCAACTTGTCCTTTGCTATTTGATCATGATTCTCACATCTCTCCACTTTCTTCCACCATAGATAAATCTTGGTATGACAATCCCATCTTTGATGAAGAACAATTTTATGAGAATCCCAACTTTGATCAAGACCAGTTTTATGACCATCCTATCTTTGATCAAGAGCATGTAGAGGAAACTATGACAGAATCAAATGAAAGTCTCTTCTATCTACAAAAGAAGGATATTGCGAGTCAAGAAGTGTTTATTTATCCTTTAGAGAGAATCTTTACTCCTTTGGGACAATCTTATCAATCAGCATTGGAGGAACTTCTCGAGCATAATCTCATCAGATTGCCTCCATCCACGTCATGTGGATTCAAATTCTTGAGTAACTATTATGCATATCTTTGACATAACAAGCATAAAACTTCATATTGCATGGATTTGAAACATAAGCTCCAAGATCTCATAGATGATGGAATAATCGAAGTGGAAAATCCTAATGAATTATCTAGTGAAGATAATGATCTCAAGCAGGATCAATATCAAGAATCCATGTCTAGCAAAGGTTCCCATATCACATCTACTTCCTCCACCATTCCTCCATCTCCTAAAGCTTCATCTTTTGTATCAAGGATTGAACCTAATGATGACTATGTCTACCCTCAAGGACTACCTCTAAAAGAGATCCAAGTTAATCTACATACGACTGCAAGTCCTTCTCAAGCTTCTAAGATCATTGAACCAAAGCTTCCATGTGCTTCAATGCTTATCATGCCTATTCCAAATGACTATCCATCAGTGTTTCAAGATTCCCATATGAAGATCAAAACTCTTACCTCATCCTTAGAAGTGGCTCCATATCAAGAGGAGAATCCACAATGTGAAGAAACATATATCATTGATGATCAAGATAAAGACACCATCCATCTTTATCCAACAGTTGACCAAAGTCACATACCTCAAGAGTCCCATGATGATTCTATCATCCCCTTCCATTTCTTCCTAGAAGAAGCTCTTCCATCTCCTATATCTTATCCATC